>JAAEAF010013538.1:0-303939 GCA_011037195.1 Triatoma infestans | reverse complement strand
AAAACTTCCCTTACGACACATTTTTTTCTTCTAATTCCATAGACCCTATGGTACACCTCCTTACAAATTACCTTCACTTCCTTCTCGAGTCCCATGCTCCACTTCATACCCGTCGTTTCCGCCGCCCTCCTGCTCCCTGGCTCACACCTGACCTTAAATCCCTGATAAAAAGACGAGTAGCAGCCAGACGGAAATACAGACAGACCCGCCTTACCTGCGATTACAGCTCCTACAAACACTTACGCAATCTTACTCAGTCCTCCATTCGTCGAGCTAAGTCTCTCTTCATCCACCAATCCCTTTGCAATGCTCCCGATTCTAAAGCTAAATGGTCCATCCTTCGTAACTTTCTCTTTGTAAATCAAACCGTTTGTGTTCCATTTCCCTGTCTGCTGATGTTATAAATACTCACTTTGTATCCTCTTCTTCCCTAGTTCCACCCAACCCCGTCCCACTTCCCATGCGTCCTTTTAATTCCAACAATTTGTTTTTCTCCTACATAACTCCGGAAGATCTCCTACCTGCAGTACTTAAATCCCGAACAAATGACCATGGACCTGACAACGTTCCTGTTAAACTAATTAAATCCTGTCTCTCTGCAATCCTACCCGTCCTTCTTCACATTTACAATTTCTCCCTCCAAAATTCTGTCTTTCCCTCTCAATGGAAAACTGCCTTAGTCCACCCACTCAGTAAAACCACAAACCCATGCTCTCCCAACGATTTTCGTCCCATTTCCCTTCTATCCAATCTTTCCAAACCTTTAGAACGTTTAGTACAGTCCCAATTATCCAACTACCTTGAACAGAATCACCTGCTTAACCCACTTCAATCTGGCTTCCGCCCCGGGTACTCGACTCAATCAGCTCTCCTAAAAATCACCCATGACTTACAAATCGCCATACACAACCAACAACTCACTATTCTAGTTCTCTTAGACTTCTCCAAAGCATTTTGATACTGTTGACCACCAAATTCTTCTCACTAAACTCCAGTCCCTCTCTCTGTCCAATAGCGCCATTCGTTGGTTCCAATCCTTTCTATCCAACCGATCCCAGTATGTAGTTATCCCAGGTAGCGAACCTTCTAATCCCCTTCCTCTTTCCCGTGGCGTGCCCCAGGGCTCCTCTTTATCCCCAACCCTCTTTTCTGTATATATTAATGATCTGCCTTTATCCATTGTCCATTCCAGCTACCACCTTTATGCCGATGACTCCCAGATTTACCTGTCCTTTAAGCCTTCTGATCTTCAAGATGCAATAAACAAGCTGCAGGATGATCCTAACAACATTAATTCGTGGGCAGTAGCTAACATGCTTTCCCTTAACCCAGACAACTCCAAAGCCATTGTCATTGGTTCCCAATTCCTCATAAACTCCACTGCTCCCTTCCCCACCCTTTTCCTCAACAACATCCCGATAAAATATTGTTCTTCTGTTAAAAACCTCGGAATCATCTTCGACCAAAACCTCTCCTGGAAAAATCACATCTCCCGCATTAACCGCCAATCCATATTTATCCTCAGACAGTTCAACATCTCCTGCCATCTCCTCCCAGCGAAGACCCGTCAACTCCTTGTGACCTCCCTTATATCCCCCCATTTCGACTATGGTTGCTTAGTGTACGGGGGACTCTCTGGAGATCTCGAGGCCAAACTTAAACGTCTTATGAACTGTTTTATTCGTTTTATCCTCGGAATCCCCAGAGACTCCCGCATATCGCATTCTACCACGAGTTGAACTGGCTCTTCCCTATCTATCGTCGCCAGTACTTCTTAGGCTCTTTACTCTTTCAAGTCATCCAATTTCAAAGACCCTCGTATATCTTTAAACTTCTGAAATATAAATCGTCTGTCCACACCCGTAACACACGCTCCCGTCCTTCCGATCTTTATACTCCCTCCCACCATACATCCGCTTTTCAAAAATCCTTTGTAATCCGTGCCACCTATTTATGGAACTCCTTACCTTTGTCTATCCGTCGTGCCTCCACTATTGAGACCTTCAAGTCCCGTCTTTTTCACCACCTCTTATCCTCACAAGTCTCTCCGAACTCTTAGAAGATTTCTCTCTCTCCTCCTTATCATTCATGGCTTAATCATTTTCAATAATTATTATTATCAATTATTACTAATGATATATACATAATTGTCAAGGCCAGACATACTAGGCCACTTGTATTTTGTATTATTGTTCCTAAGGGACTTATGTCCCGGAACAAGAATAAAATTTGTCATTTTTCATTTTTTTTTACGTCAAATAAAATTGAAAAAACCCAGAAAAAATGGCTGATACAAAACAGTCACACAATTATAATTGGCAAATTTCTGTTCAGTTTTGGAAGTTTTTAGATGCCTTCAATATCATAAAGGTGGGGCAACATAGACACAATAAAATGGCTCTTAAAGGAAGCATGACGTAAGAACTTCCATAGAAACTTCCTAAACACAATTTATCGGAAAGAAGTCACCAACAAACCTAATGGGCTATGTATGTGAGGTTAGCACTCAATGTCGAAATAAATTCGTTGATATCTTTATCGAAAAATCGCCCAAACAATAAAAAAATACATGGAGTAAATCCGCACTACTTGTTGACGCATTGTTTCTTTTTTATTTTGAAAAATTTAAGACTCAGTCAATTGTGGGTGACAATGAAACAGAATACTAAGTTTCAGATTATTCTGCACTTTGAGTTTTGTCTTTGAGTTACTTTGATATCTCTCTCTCTCTCTCTCTCATACACACACACAGGCAAGTTATTAAATATGCAGTCGAATTTCGTTGAAGATAATCAAATAATTCCGGAGATCAAACAAAATGGATTTAGGGCAAAGAGGGGTTGCCAGGACAATCTGTTCATTCTTTCTTCCCTAATCGGTGTAAAGCTTAATATGCGCAACGAACCACTGTTTGGTATATTTGTCGATTTGTACCGCGCTTTTGATACCATAAATCATGATTTGCTTTATAAAGATATTAATGAGAATAGGCATAAGGTGAAAAATGGTTAATATAATAAAAAGTTTGTATGATAAGGTTAAACTTACAAGAAGTATTTATGAATTGCGGGTACACCGACGACGTTAAAGTAACTTCTGGAGTTCTTCAAGGGAAGCCATTGTCTCCTTTACTCTTTGATATATTTCTCTCAGATATAGTTGATTAGTTCAGGTACAAGGGAGCTTCTACCGTTAAACTTGATAATGATAGCAATATCCTTTTACTGTGTTACGCAGATGACTTGGTCATTTTTGCAAATTCAATTATAGATGTTAGAGATAAATTAATCATTGGTTAGGTATATTCTTTGATTAAACTTTGGTTAAACCTAGAGTTGTAGTTATTCATTACATTGTCCTTAATTTTATGTAGGTGGTGGTGGCGCAGTCTACAAAGTATTGAAAGAGTACTAAAGATAGAAATCCACGCAAGAACTGAATCAAAAAATCTAGATTCTCGCCACAGCATAAAAAAAATCTGACAAGAAACTGAAAAACCATTCATTAAAGTAGCACTTCCGACTAATGGAATTTGCCCGAAATCTTCGTGTATGATGCGGTAGTGGTACCTAAACGGAATACCATGTTCCTGCAACTTTTTGTTTTTGAGATATGCTTTTCACACACATCCACACACACACACACACACACCATTTTCTGAAAACCAGTTTTTGGACTAAGGAAACCTCCAAACGTATATTTCCAGTGAAAACTCAATTTCGCAAATCTGGCACGCTCGTAATACCATTATTAGTAAGAGAAAGTAAAAAGTTTTGGCTTCATATTATATTGGTGAGAGGACTGGAACGTCTACTATTGGTTATAATAAAACTTCTTTTGAAGGAAGAACGATCTCCTTGCACCCACCCCCCCCAATCCACCAAAATCTATTTGCTCGGGGAAAAAAGTTTGAAACAAAAATGATAAAGAAAACTTTTGCTAAATTCAACGAGACAATTAAAAAAACTGGAAAATCCATTCCATTCAGTAAACTGAATGGATTGCGATTAATTTCAGTGTCTAAGAAGAAAATCCATATTTCAATTTCCTGCAATTCTTCATTTTTGAGATATTCTGTTCACATAAACAAACCAATAGACCATTTTCCAAAACAAAAAAATGACTCCTTCAGAAGTTACAGAATAACATACAGTTCCAGTGAAAACTAATATTCAAACTAAGACTGATTGCAGTTCATTGACAGGAAGTGAAAGCAACAAACCAGTAAAAGAGTTGTTTTTAAGAAATTTTTAAAAATGTCAAATGGTATATAATATGTACTTTTGACTGTATTAGTTGGGAATAATAACTTGCAAGGTTTTGAGGCCGCTGGCTGTGTCATTAGCGCGGCCAGTGAATCAATCTTCAGTTGATGTATCGACTGAACAGCTAAACTACACACTATTTAAAATAGGTGATACCCGAATTCCAAACAATAGCCGCACCAAAAAATACCATTAATTTAATGTAACAATATGTTGAAAAGATGTTTCAATTTAAATCTGGTACATAAATGCCTGAATAATCCATTAATTTTAACAAACATTTTGCATTTATCCAAGCGTAAACCCTTTATTTGTTAATTTAATATTTCACAGAATAAATTAAAAAACAAAATAACCAACTTTAGCCGTCACTTTCCATTTGAATTACTGATGATAATCTAGGCTTTTAGACATTATAATGTAGTTGAATACATTGGTAAAGCCAGGGAGTGCAGAGAGGATCCGCTGCCTTCCCTTCTAAAACTAGCACCTAGTAATGAAAATCGTTGATAATAAATACAAAAACATATAAAAGTAGGTATTGATCACTTTATCAGAAATCCGGATACAGATAATTTAAATTAGTTATTTAGTTCATCCAAGATGGGTAAATAGATATAGAATGAAGGGACAGTAGGAGCATAGCTAGAATTCCAAATTTGTTCCAAAAATTGGTTAACCAGAAGTGCGATTTCATAGGGAAGAGGTTTTTGATTTTCTTTAGAAATTTTACTCAAAAAAGGCAAACGATTTTCTCTAAACTTTGAATGCAAATTGCAGAGGTATAAACACATCGCATGTATTTGAAACACACATCACATTTTTTCATGTAAGTAGATTTAGGGTTTTGTGGGGGTGCTCCCAGTTTAGTACAATTCTGAGTTTCAAGGATATTTGTCAATTATTACTATATAAATTGCTGTAATAGAAAGTCGTTGAGTGCTGTAAGAGAAACTATTATGACCGTTTCAAATTTTCGATTCAGCTTTTGCATCGTAACTTTATGACGGATGTGACCAGAAAAAATGAATGAATATATACTTGTCAGCATGCTCTACTAAAGTATTACATACAGTTATATACAGGCCATTAACAGTTTAGACTTAATTATTTAGTATAAGAAAAGTAACTTAATTGATGGACCCATTTGTATAATTATTATCAATATGTCAATATTACCATCAAAGTTATGAATATTTGAATACAATTCTACTTATTTGTATATTTGTGTAACGAGAACTATAAACAAGAGTAAATTGAAATGGTTTGAATTCAAGTAAATGGCGACAAAACTTAGCCATTTCCACATACGTACTTCTTTTATTTTTTTGTACTTATTATTTATTTTTGTTTAATTTTTTTTTGTTTATTTATTTATTTTTTTAATTTTTTTTTTTTTGCTTTTTTATATGTATTTACTATTTTAATGATTTATATGTATATTGATCTTTCAGTTATTTATATAATTCTGTGAATGAACAGAATTAGCTGTCCACAAAACTAAAAATAGCCTTTACAAATTTATTAAATTCCAAGATGAATTCCGGCTGGAGTAGCGTTGATTTAGTTGGAGGTCAATGTACACCCGGCGTGACCACTTGTTGCAGGAAATGTTGTCTTGCTTGCAATACGCTATTATATTCTCAGAGGAGATGGCCAACCCTTTGGGATGAGACAAGGTCGCAGGAACAGGAATGTATGGAGATAGGCAGCTATTTTTCCACGTCCCGAAATCTCCACTGACAGCCGCCTTACCATGGACACAATGGCAAATGCTAAAATTCACCTCCCACTCACAGAAAAAACCAGACTCGCCATATAAGAGCTTCAGTAGCATTTCTTCATCTCCTTCTCTTAGATAAGGGCTCATGTCGGGATAGAGTGCAACGAGTACGCCGACAAGTTGGCTAAGCAAGCCTCTAAAGACAAAAACATTCCCACTAGTTACTGCAAATTTCCCTTAACTGATGTTAAACGATGGACTGAACAGCGGAGCATAGAAAAGTCGGAGGAGCTATGGAGTGACTCACTGACTGGCAAACTGACAAAGGAGTTCTTCCAATCTACCTCGATGAGACTAAAAATGGAGCACTTTAAAATCAACTACAGACTGACTCAAATTGTATCGGGACTTGGAAAAATAGCTCTGTGTATGTATGTGTGTGTGTGTGTGTGTGTGTTTGTGTGTGTAATTGTGTATGTGTGTATGTGTATGAACACTACGAAGACTTAAAACTTAACATTCAGTTTCTATACCTGGAAGATTTTATTGATTTCTAGAAAATTGATGTCTGCAGGGTTTGGATGAAGAATTTAAAGCTTGCTTCTAAAATACCAATTCAGTCCAATGTACGACACTATTACCTACACATTATTAAGCGGCATTAAATACAATACTGGGATGCCAAGTTTGAAGAAATATCAGTTAATCCGAAAATTCATCTTTATACAAAGATTCTGGTGTTGGTCGGAATTTTAACGAAAAAATCTCCAATGATTTTCTTCAAACTTGGAATCCTAATTAGCTTTTAATAAACCCAACAATTTTGTTGGGATAATTTTAGCGATGTTCCAGAAAACATCGGTCTTTAGATGTCAAGAATAGGAGAATTTTGAAATTATTATTTGCCTCCCTTTAAGGCCATTGAATCCAGAATAAGATCAATTAAGATCTAAATTGTATATAATCCCTACCTGACTGAAATCATACCCAATTGATACTGATTTTAGTATCAGCATATACATCGGTATTGAATTTATAACATAAGAGATGGCAGCTTTATGCTGGATGACGCTGGCACCTTTAAGCGAGTGTGTGCACAATTTGCAGTATACTAGAGAGAGACAGAGTGTGTGTGTGAGAGAGAGAGAGAGAGCAATGGGATTTCTACATATGGCCAAACTGAACGGTGGAATTAGCAGCCAATTACCTTGAATTCACCAACACAGCATATAGTAAAGTGTGTTGTTACTGAATGTTAATTGATTGTGTGCATCTGTGTGTGTGTGTGTGTGTGTGTGTGTGTGTGTGTGTATGTGACTAGTGCCCATGTAGGTCACTACACTCTACTCTGCAGCAGACACTCCGACTATCACACTGCAACCTACTTCTGACCGCCTTCTGCATCTCTGACATTGGTGAACCAAATCTCTGCCGGTTAGGTGCCACCGTCGCAACTGACTCTCGATCACTATCCGTCAACCGGTAGTGCAACTTTATTAAATGTTTTTCTTTCTTTTTTTGAGTTTCTCACGATTTTCCCAAAAATAGGTCTATCAATTTTTCCTTATTTTTACACTCAAGCAGTTTTCTAATAACTCAGAAGAAGGCCTATCACTTTTCATTTGAAATATTTTTCCATGAAAATTAATTTTTTGTAGACGGGGGGGTGGGGAACTTCAACGTTTTGCTGTCTTGTATAATGCAATTTACACTTCCAGCACCTATACTAGGTTCATTAAATGCATTATTAGAATTTCAAACGAGAAGAAATCGGTATGGCGACTATACTGTATAACTTTCTGAGTTCTGGAATTATCGCACCAGAGGCTTTAACGTTTTCCTAGATACATGAAATACGATAAATTTCCGATAATATATATATAAACTTCCTTTTTTATTTTAATCAATTTTTTGGAAAAATTAATTTAAGGAGCGATTGTTAGATTAAGAGTGCATAAGCAATATATTTAGAGCTTGCTGGTAGCGCGGCGAACGATATAGAATATCCTTGGAAATGCAGTGTTAACTAACACTTTAACATGCAACATTAACCTATGAGGTTTTTAAAATCAAAAGATCTCAAATTTATATCATTTCTCAAGTTAAAAATTCAATTTCAAATGTTGACAAGATAGTAAAACATCGTGGTAAGTAAAAAAAATTAAACAATATATAAATGACTAAATAAATAAATTTAATACAGGAAGCAGAAGATCTGGTACAAATGTAGGCGGATAGTTGCAACTGCTAGGAAAGTTTTGGGCTACAAGTGAACCGATAAGACTTCGGTGGTGCCCGCATTAAGATTCTCCAGCCGTGGACTTTAAACCTTAAGTTTGGGTTTGTTTTTTAACTCTGAATATTATTTCAAAAAATCTGTATTACGTATCCCAAACATGGATCTATCGTGTGAATAACTTGAATTATTAAATAGAATTTAAAAGCAACATGTTTTCTGTTTAGTTTAAGAGAATAAATGAGTTTTATTTGTGTGTAAATTAGAGTAAATAATGTGCGGGACACATCTATCATTAAATAGGGATGAAATGGGGAAACTGTAGGTATGCTTTGAGTACCAAATTATAGAGTAGCAGAGTACCACTTTGGGATGTGGACCAGTGGGGGGATGCTGTCGGCACCAGATTAGCTGCTGTGAACACTTGACTGGTGAGTGGCCGTGATGCTGTGCTGACCAGAACACTGAATTATTAACATCTCTACTCGCTCCTCGCATTTCATTCTCTCGCTTTCTCCTAACACATACAAATCCACCCACATGCACATACCATTCTCGACCTATAGCACACACCCCGCTCTGTGTACCAGTCCTTCATTGGATAATCCACACACAAACCCTGTTCATACAACAAAGTCCCTTGTTTTGCCATCACCACCCCTTCACCACCGTGTAACAATGCATACTGCATGACTTTTTTCCCTTTCTGTAGGATTGGGGAGGTGACTTGTACTTCTATTACAGCTGAGACTGGACTATCATGTCATCACTTGTGGTATCATGTCATCCTCTGAAAGCCATATAACCACCATGTTCTAACAATTATGTTGACCACAACTCTCATCCACAATCTGTTGCATTTTATTCTTTTTGTTAATCCAACATTAAAGATCTATGTAGGTACAAGTAATGTGCAAACTAAAGACTATCAATCCGAATTTTTATCTTTTCTAATTGCTGAGAAAAGAAGTATTCCAATCATGGCCAATTGTTGAAATTACGTTTTTATCATAAATAAGTGTGTGAGTGTGGGTGTGGGCGTGTGTGAGAGAGAGAAAGGGAGAGATCATCAAACTTCATAATCCGCTTGGTGACCAGTCTCGCAACAGAAAGAAGTTTTCGTCTAAAATCCGTCTGCCAAAAGTGCAAATTTAGTACATGATTTCTTTATTTTCATGATTTCCTCGAAAACGCTTCCAACTATTCCTTTTAAATTTCGTATATTAGCGAAAGGCCATCATTTATACTTGAAATATTTCAGGAATACATTATTTTAGGACGGTTTTTGGGACTGTGAAGTAGATTTTTAGCAGCCAAGAAGTGTTGCGGATAGAACAACTGGAAGCGCTGCCTAATGTCGAGCAGCGTTACTTACACTGAGTAGCCAGTCCAAATGTGTCCAGAAGTAATACATATATTTTAGAAAGAGCTTCTACCACCTAACTCATTCATAAGTAGCCAATAGCATAATACAATCTGAATTTGCTCTGTGCTAGTCTATGTTATCACACGGTTTTGACAAAAACATCCTGATGATAGGCGAATGCCCGAAACCGGTCGATGCCACAAAAAGAAGCAGGTTACCACGGATAATATTTCTGATATTTTCCAGTCTGCAGAATCAACCACAACTACAATTCTATTAATTGGAATAAGACTTGTGTCTGTTTTCACATCAGATCTTTTTTTAAAGTTTCTGTTGCTAACACAAAACGAACAAAGCAAAAAGAAAGCTCAGCATGATTTTCCCTTTAGATTTCACCATGATTTTTATTTGATTTGACCAGCGGAAATGACATGAAGATTTTCTCGAATATCACCAGAGTCCCCGTGGGTTTGGTTTTCCTCTAATAACTTACTTTATGATTCCACTACATTGGAGAAATTTTGATAAAGAAAAAATAAATTATTAAACAGATGTACATCTTTTATTGGTTTTCATGGTATACACCCCCATCACACAAGTAACGTCGTCGTAACACTACTACAGCGGTAACCTATAAAATGACCAATTTCATGAAAAATTCTGAGAGATTAAAATAATACAATCTGACGGTGACAGCAATCTTCATTTAAATCTAGTTTTGTTAGTGAATTTATATTTTTCACCAGCCTTTCGAAATGTTTATTTTTTATTTTATTTTTTCAATTTTTATAAATTTCTCTTACTGGTGTATTGCGATTTGTCAAAATTCGAAACTGAGTCTCGCAAAAATATATGTTTTGAGCTCCTCTGAATATGCATTTTTTTTTTTTTTTTTTGCGAATGCAATATGTTATTGTGAACAAAATATCCAAAAACAAAAAAAATCGCAGCATGCCCAAACTTGATGTCCCTCAGGATCCCCCTTGCATCCGAAATGAAGGTTTCGGTCAAAAACTTGAAAAAGTGTAAAAAGTGCTAGTTATTTTTTCTTTCAGTTTTTTACGATTTTCTTCAAAATGAATTCAACAATTTTCTTTTAACTTCAATTTCTAACTACACAAGTCTATCACACTTATTTGAATTTTTTTCAAGGAAAATTGATTTTTTGAGGATAGCTGGTCAAATTGTTCTCTAAATAAATAAAACGATAAATTCATTTTTAGGGGACACCATAGAAGCTGCAACTTAGGCTTAATATAAATTACTTAATATTGCTGTAGAACTTGTAGCTAACGTATTGTGGCCAATTATACATTTGGTAAACATTCCAATTTCTAAAAATAGTTATTTAGTTTGTACTGTGAGTTTAGTTGGTACGGTAATGAATGAAAATCGTGTTATTTTTCTTACTTTAAGTTCCTGATGTTACCTGCTAATTTAAACGGAACACACATGAAAATGAACAAGTTAAAAAAAAGTCAGAGCATTAATCATTAAAAAATAATAAGAAATATTGAAGCTATCAAACTATTATTATAATAAAAAATAAATTACATGTACACACACGCACACATATTTATATATATATATAATTCTATTATTCCCCCCCCCCTCCCCACAACGTAATAAAAACATTTCAAATAGAAAATACTATAAATAAAAGAGAAAATCTCTAAGAGAATAAGAAGAGAAAACAGCACATAAATTCCTTATGATGAAATAGGGAAGAACGTAGTAGCAGGCCATCCAGAAGACATAAATCAATGGTTGCCTTTCAGCTCGCATATAAACCAAACACACTATCCACCAATACAAAATTTCTCCATTTTCCTACCGTTTCTTTACTTCTCTATCAGATTAGATCTTCATATTAGAATTTACATACTCTCTAATCGTTTTTTTTTTGTTTTTTTTTTTTTTCATATTACTTCATCTTTTATATTTACAATAACAATCAACTCGTTGTGCCATATACTTACTAATTTATTGCATGCTTTTTACTTAGGTGATTTTATTAACAAATATTTTTAAGAGCTACCTTTTTGACAGTGGTGATATTCGAGAAAATCTTATGTCATTTCCGCTGGTCAAATCAAATAAAAATCATGGTGAAATCTAAAGGGAAAAATCATGCTGAGCTATCTTCCTGGTTTGTTTGTTTTGTGTCAGGAACAGAAACTTTGAAAAAAGATCTGATGTGAAAACAGACACAACTGTTGACAGCTTGAAACATTTTCTAAATCTCTAGCTATAGATAATAGATAACAAAAACTATTGCATACTGTAGATAAGGCTATGTTGGTTTGTTCTGAATGAATGGTTAGGTCCGCAAAATTGGAAATCGTAAGAGATTTTTGCGGGGATATTTATTTTCGAATAGCAGCAGAGAATCTGGGCCTCGACTATTATTTTATCAAAAGTACCACCTGAATAGGTAATGTAGATAGGTAATGCCTGTCATCACTGAACCTATGATAGTAGCCTATAATGGAAAAGAAATCTCTGTTGGTTTGTAGTTTTAAAAAATTCAGCTGTTAAGTGAACTAGATTGAAGTAATGAATGTAAATATTAAAATTAAATTCATACTTTGTTTACTAGTTGAAGGAAAAATATCTGGTGCAAATATCTGTACTCACTCCTTTCCCTCAGTCTTTTACCTGTGCGTAGTGTAATATCACATTGGGTCTATGTTGAAGAAATGGAGTAGTTCAGGGATCTTAGCGTGTGGTTTTCAGACGAAATAGATTGTTCCAGAAACCCTTTTCATTCTGGAAATCCGACGTCACAGATTCTCTAGAATATCTACGAAAATACATTTTTCCAGCCAAGGTTTTAAATAAAAGTGATAGGTATGTTATGTGTAAAGGAAAACATTTGAAGACGTTTTCGTAAAAAAATCCACAAAAAAAACAGAAATCCAATTTGTAAAATCGCACTATTAACCAATTTTCTTCCAATCTGAAATTCTAGCAATGATTTTAACGTAGATAGAACAACTAACCAGAATACTGAAGTGGCCCGTCATAAGATAGCTTATATGTCCCATGACTACTTCAGAGCTTTGTAAAACTAACTTCCACCAATGTGTAAGTGGTAATTGTGGTAAAAATTTGTCCCAGCTTCAATTGCAAGATTATTTTCCATTCTTGTTTAAATACTAGTAGGTTGTTCTGTTACTCTAAGAAAAAAAAAATCCACTATAATCCAAGGATGTGTCACACTTGATGCACCCCTAGTCGTTTTCTGTACAGACGGATTTATAGGGTATCTACCCTTATCTTTTGGCCTTATTTATAGTGCCTTTCTACCATCTAAATACAAATATTATCTTTATTCCAGAGTACACCCAAAGAATGGAAGTCTAGAAGCAAGGGATCTGATGTTAACACTTCCTGTTCTTAGGACTTAGATCCTCCCTTCACCCAATGTTCAAGGGAACAAATGGCTTAGTAATTACACTGGACTTTACTGCAGATCTATGTTGTTAAAAGAAGGAACAGTGTACCACTATAGTACACTAGAAAAGGCAACTATAGAATATACTAGAATAGTAGTATTTGTAATAAATACAGCAGGGTTATAATAGCATGGCATTCATTATTTAGGGGGTAGCATGGACGGTAAATATATATAATGGGTTTCATATGGACTATAGGGTCTTCTTTTACAAGTATTAGAGCAGCAATGAACATTGGCTTCAACCAGAACGGATGGCTTTCGCTTTCAGCGATATTACTAGGGTACCACAAATCTTCATACTCAAGTGTCTGTTTTAATTGAATGATATTATCCACCGTCTAAGACTGTACGTGAAAGAAGGCTCCCTTGTATATAAGTAATAGTTGACCACAGAAAGAAATAGTGGTACTATTTTAAAAATCTTTGTTTGCATTTGTTTTTACATTAATTGATCTAAAATTTCATTTGACATAATTTTGATGAGCAATTGCTATTCTGGGATGGGCGGCTGTTTGTGAATCTGATTATCACTAAACCTTTCAAAATTATTTAAATAATTTTACATTCCCAAATCCAGACGAGTGACAGTACAGGTTTTGAAAATACTTGATTTTTAAACTTTCAATTTTTATTTCCTCCTACTTCTGGTGAGAGGAAGAGTTGCAACGTGTTTAATTTTCTAAATCGAGTTTTCAAGGGAATTCATGTTTTGACTCAAACCCAAATAGAAAGAATTTAGCCAGTGGGGCTATTTGTTATACATATAAACGTGGGATTATTGTATTTAAAAAAGAAAACACAAATGCTGAATACAACTTACAATATATTTAACAATTAAACACTGAAAATGAATAGCACAACTTGACATATACAACAATCACAACGTCTTTTTGCTACTAAATAAAACTCAATACTCGCCGCACCTTTTTGAAAAATCCCTAACCACTCATAGGGTTAACTGGAGGGGGTTTAAGAACCCTTAGTTCCCATATAAATATATATGTGTGTATTAAAAAAATATCTCAAAACAAAAATTGCAGTTAGTTCGAGTTTACACACGAAGGTTTCGGTCAAAATCCGCCAACCGGAAGTATATATTTATTGAATATTCTTTTTTTCAGTTTTCACGATTTTGTCGAAAAAAGCTTCTCAAACAATTCTTTAAATTTAGCCAATTAACTATAGCCCTATCATTTTAATTTGAAGCATTTTTCTAGAAAAATTGACTTTTAAAATATTGATTATTAAGATATATTAAATATAATATGGCTAGCTATGGATTGTTTATTTGGAAAATAACTCTGGTTTCCACAAAATTTATCAGATATTGTAATGTGGGCGAAATGTCAGTTATACCACTGACGCGGTCTAAACCGGAAGAGCTAAGTGTTCTACACGTCTGAATCTATTCTTTGAAGGTTTGTTTTCTGTTTTCGACTTTTTATTTTATTTTATTGAAAGCACTCCAATGATACTAACTAAATAGGCTTATCACTTTTATTGAATAATTATTTCAGAAAAAATGATGTTTGGGTGGGGTGATTTTCTGCTAGGGTGCAAAATTAATTTTCCTCTTTCATTCCAGTAGAATTGACAGTTCTACCAGTTATGCAATGTAAAAGTTTATCTCCTTGTTTCCATAATCCCACGTCATTGGCGTCAGCCCATTAGCTGTCTTACCTGTTTATAGAAGGCTGGTAATCATTACCGTTGTCCAAAGTTGGACTATAGTTCAGAACTGATCGTCTTAAACTTTCGCTCTTACAGGTGCCAAATTTCTCTACCCGTAAAGGACTTTGGACAAGTCGGATCTGGACGTTGGATCGTGAGTGGAAGTTGGCTTTAAAACAGTAACTGCCCGTTAGGAGACGAAGGCATGCAACAATTACGCTTGTTGGTAGTCATAAGAGGGGGGGGGATAGATTTGATCATTTCTACTGCCCATGCATTGGCATGCTTTTACTTATGCTAGCTAGTTTTTGAGTAACATTTATGATTTCTTTTAATTTTTGTTTTTTGCAGTTTGATATTCTATTGCAATATAGATAGATGTCTGTTTTCTTGTTCACTCCGGCTTTCGCTAACTGATCGCCTTCCTCGTTCTCACAAATGTCGCAGCGGTACGAAATTCATTGTAGAACGCATGGGTTCATCCTGCAGACATCAGTTTGCCGATGATCATACAAAAATCGAGCATGTTACCGAGTTGTCACCCCAAGATCATGGCTTGCAAACCAACAAAGACAACTAATTAAGTTACTTCCTATTTCTCAAATGTATCTTTGGGCTAACAAAAAGTCTATTAAATGAATTATTGCTAGATATCCACGTTTCAAGAAAATTGTATTTAACCGGAAGTGCGATATTACTGAAAGGTTTTCTTCTTCTTTTTGGGGGGAGAGGGATTTTCTTGAAAAGCGGCTCCAAGGATTTTGCTTTAAACTTGGAATATTTATATAAAGCTGTAATATTTTTATTCTCGGATTTATTTTTACGGGTATCCTTGGAGGGTTGAAAAATTAGATTTGTCTTCTTAATAGCATAACTAGGAATTTTCGAGGGGTGTTGAAACGCTTCAGTGGTCTACAATGTATGTGTTTCAGTATGTCTTCACGTTGAAGATAGCTTCTCACTTGTGAGATTTTGGCTGTGGAGGTTGAAGCCCATTCGCTAATACATTGTAGAGAGCATAACAGAGTGTATAATGCGTAGTTAATGTGCGCTGAAGGCTCAGTAGTGGCGCCTCGATACGGTTGTACATAGGAAATATTGAGCCCAGCTTTTAAGTGGCAAACTTGCTGGCGATTACATTAGCTGTTAGATCCTGGAAACCAACTCGAATATAAATAATGAGCAGTTTATCCAACCTATTACATTATTAAGTCAACAAAACGTCTTGGAAAAAAAAAAACAATCTATCAGAATTGCATTAATGAGAAAAGTCTGTGAGTGTTACGCACCAAATTTATTTTTTGCCCTCTATTCTGTTATTATTATAAGTTAGAAATAATAAAGATAAATAAAGTAATAAATGGCTGGCTTCAATAAATATGTCAGCGATATATACACCCACACATGTACTCATATATGGACGCACATATGCACGCACAAATACACACGCACGCACACACACACACACACACACATATATATATACAATATTAAAAAACTATCACTATATTCAGTTTCATAACAGATATTTACTGTGAATTTGGTAATTTCACCGTCAAACTGGCCAAGGTTTATCTGAGTTCAGTTCAAAGTTACTGGATACATTAAAACTCTCTGTCACTCGCCCTCTCTCTCTCGCTCCAAATATATCTGTTGGTGTTTAATAAACAGGTTGTCATTACTGTCTGCTACTGCTCTAACAAAAACTATTAAGATGTGGCAACTTTGCGACATTGTCTTTGCATCAGAAACAGTAGCATTTTGGTAAACCCTGATTTTGAAGTGGTTATAGAAAATAGTCTGGTTGCGCATAAATAAATAAAAAAAATCGTTCGGCCGTACAAACTGGACATTCCACTTGGATATCACCGACAGGATTTTTCAAAATTCTTTAACTGGAAATATCACTTTACCGAGTGGATTTTGCAAGTTTTTAGGTCTCTGGCCACTACACCGTAACATACTAGGACCATAACCGTATCGACACATGCAAACTAATATTCCTTGTCTTTGTCTAGTTTCAAACATTATCCACTAGACCATTCTGTCACCGGCGAACACCGTAGCGTGCTATGATCGTACCCTCAACAATTTGACGAAGAGAATACTTTGCAAGTACCAACACGCTACCAAACCGATGTGCGCAGACGGCCCACTGCGTTGTTGTTGTTGCCTATGCGTCCCGTTATAATCGCGCCTGTTATAACCTGCTGTCCAATCAGAGTGGAAAATGTACAACAGCCGACAGAACGGGAACCAAAGAGGTACGATACTGTTATCATACATATTGTATACGGGAACAGAACACTGTTGATCCGTTGCAGTGGACATAAATAGTAATCGAAGCGCCTGACACATTCCTATTATAGTCTTAGTATGGCACGGTATAGTGGGCAGAGACCTTTTTTTTACGATTTCTGGAAAAATGGCTCCAACGATATTCTTTAAAATTCCTATGCCTACTGTTGTAGATCTATAACTTCCATTTGAAACATTTTGCTGGGTAAATTCTTTCTTAAGAAGTTCTCGGAAGGGGTGATGTACTACTCCCTTGTGAAGTGGAAAATCAACCTGAATAATGTTAATAACAATCAAGTTTATTGTTAAAATTGGAAATTTGAAGAAAATTGACGAAAAGGAAATGGGAATATATTGAACAACTCCTGATAAGAGGAAATATTGCGATCGTGTCAATTCTAAACTGAGTTTTCACCGGAAATAATGTTTTCAGAAAAACCTGAGAACGAAAACAAAAAATGTTTTTAACGATTATTATATTAACTGTATCTGTTTCGTGTTTGCTTGAACAAAAATAATCTCAAAAACGAAAAATCGTAAGAAGCTCAAACTTAATATCCCGTGTTGATATACCATGGTATTGGTTTGGTCAATAGTTGGGCAAAAATCTATGGACCAAATACTTCACCAAATAGTTTTTTCTTGTTTTATTCATGATTATCTCGCAATCGACTCCAAGGATTTTTTTTTTTAAATTTCATTGTACTATGTGTATCACTTGGGACAATTTCATCACTTTTAATTGAAATTTATTTTTTGTGTACTGTGTGTTCTGGGTGAACTGCAACGTCATGCTTTCACTTCCATTACCTATGTAATACAAATATATATATTAGAAGCATTGCATGAATACCAAATTTGAGGGAAATCAGCTAACCGGATGTGCGACTTTACAAAACAGGTTTCTGAGTGTTTTAGGAAAATTTTCTCGTAAACGGTTCCAAATTTTTTTTTTAAACATGAAGTTGCTGAAGATTGATGGAAGCGCTGTCTTGTCTACTCCGCTGTAGACACATTCAGACAGACCACTCTTTGTGTGCTACAAACTACCGTGTAATAACTATAGTTGTCCACCATCTCTGTATTAACACTAAACTTAAAATTAAGAAAAAAACATCCAGTTTGGAGTAAAATTGTAATAGACAGAAAGTCTATTCACTATTCACAACAGACTTTTCAATTCTAGAATTCAGAATTTTGTTAGTATATTATTAACCTTCAAAAGTGTCGAAATCGCAAAGATAATAATGCAAATCACCATAAAGATAAGAAACGACGAAACTAAGTGATGAGTGATATTAAAAAGAAATCTAATTGTAATAAAAACAAAGTTGCACTTGAATAGATAGGTTTTATGTAATGATATTTTAGTTTAAATAAAAGGATATACAAAAAAAAAATCTCTTATCGAGACTGTTTGAAATAAGTTCAGAAATTGTTAATATCAGGAACATCCCCTCTCCATCAAATATCTCCTCTTAAGTATTTATTATGAGGCAGTGAGAGCAAGGGAAATAAAAAAAAAAGTGCGTAATTTAAGATGGAAGTGCGTGCAGATTGGGAAGCAGTAGTAAACAGGAAGCTGTCCGATATCTGTACAGTGTTGATAAGATGTAGAGAGCAGGTCTCCTGTTCACCAATCTACCATCGTTCTTATACAACTATTAAGAACTGGTGCCCATTAAGGGCTCGACTGATGGTTTCACCCTCTTCCAACAAATACACCCACACACACATTCTGTATACTGTTATCTATTACCATTTTGTGCAGAATATTATATATATATATATATATATATATATTACAAGGGAGTTTAAGATAGTGATGGTGATATACACAAGCAGTGAAGAGCATAATATGTGGGAAAATGAGGGAGTGATTCAAAGTTTAATCACGACTGTTTGTATGATCTATCTGTGTTTGTGTATGAGTGAGTAGAGATGGAACTAGAGGTTTGTTGTAGCGTTGTCAGGGTACGCCCTCAGTATGCTTGCGTGCAACCACCAAACTGTATAATGTTGCTTCTTGTTGCTTCTATTTAGTAGTAGGCCCTCTCTGCTACTATAAACGTTATATATATATGTACATATAAAGCCCTTCTTGTAGAATGCCCGCAAGCGCTAGGTTTTGGTGAGAATGCTGATATATTCCGACCATGTATAAACAGAGAGGGAGTTTTGCCAAGTGAATGGGGAATATTGGAAAGTAGAAGGATGCAAGAAATTTTGCTTGGATAAACATTTGTATACTCATATCCTGACAAGTCTATTAACATTATAACCATTATTTCAATTCATTACAAAAAAAAAAGCACCTGTGTGTATTTAACCGTAAGTGCTTGAAAAAATGAACCAATTTTCAAGGTACTTAACCTAAATCATGTACAATTTCTTGAACTCTAGAATAAGATAAATATCCCGCAGTTTATTTATAAAATTTTATTTTTATCCAATGGGCAATCAAACTTTAATCTATAAACCCAAGTCCTGATCCAAGGCAATGTAGTGTAAACGCCACAAGTTCAGATCAACATAATATGTCAATCGAAAGCAACAACAACTGACTTCACGTCTACCCTACCGTAGCTATCAAATCTAAATGAGTGAATCAATTTAATTCATTTATTTGATTAAAGGCCTCATACAAGGAGTTTGGACATATACATAAGTAAATTAAGAATACAAAAGTAAAATATTTGCCAATGGCACATTAATATTATAGTGATCATCAAAAGAAAAAGATTCTTCTACAATAATCTAATACTAATCTGGATGTTTGTTATTAGTTATTTATGACAAAAGTAAATATCAAAAGCTTTTTCATTTGATTTGTTTGATTATATTGAAAGTTCATTCATTTATATTCCACATAAGTTTATGTAATTTAACTTATAAAAGTTTAGTAAAGTTTGCTATCTTCCGCAGCTTACAAGTAAATAAGAGAGGATCAAATAAATAAGAAATTACACAAAAAGAGAAAAAATAATACAAAAGGAGAGATTCAGCTAGAGACAATCATAATAAAGGAACTTAAATTCGTCAATAAAATAATGTAAAAACTAAAATAATAATAATAAAGCAGCTTCACCATCACTTATTATTAATTATCATAATAATAATAATAAAAAATAGAATAATAGAAATAAAATCAAAAAAGATAAATACAATTACATAAAAAAGGAAATACTTCTTAAACATAAATGCATTCACAAAATCTTCTACCATAATTCTTTGTTATAGTAATTGATTAATTACCTTTTTAATTTTAGAGTTTTAATAATAAAACAATATAACTTTATAATTTTAATCATTGAGTCACAATTCAATAAAGTTTGTATCCTCTCCTGCTCGGTGTCATCTGCAATGAAATTGCCTAAATATTTATTTCTAAAAACATTGAAAACTCGCATTATAATAAATAATGGCTTCTATCGTATCTGAAGAGTTGAAATTACACAAATTACAAGAGGTCGTTGGATGAAAATCATATTTTACCTGTTTAAAGATAATTTTTGGGTACTTTTTACTAGATAAACGGAATTGTGAAGCTATCCTGAGGAATTCAAAAGGAACATTTAGATTTAAATACTCCTGACCTTGTTTTGGGCTGATGATGAATTTAATATAACTATTATAACGAACATTTTGCAGTTTTTTCTATGTCAAAGTTAATTAAAATTATTTTTTTAATCAGCTATTAATTTAGATTTATTTTGTTTAATTTGCAAATAGTTTTGAGAATCCCATAGATTTTTGGCATTGATTATTTAAACAACTGGCAAGCCCAGTTATATGAAACCTGTCGGTTTACGGCTAATGCTCTTAGTTTCACATAGCACAATCTAGCTATGTTCTCTTCGTCCATCTACAACAAATTCATCCACCAACCTAGTGCTCTTTTAAACACCCCCAACTCCATGTGCATTAGTCCAACCTCTAGTCCAATGAGGGCATCAGGAACAGTCTAGATAGCTGTAATAAGAATTTGAAAAATTTCATTTGTACCTTTTCGAGAATAGCAACCAACATAAGGAAGGGCCCAAATTTCACCACAATATAATAGAATACTTTAACCATTGAATCAAACAAAGTACCTTCAGTTTCCCATGTGTCTGGTATCCCTTTAGCTAATATCTCCCTGAACTTTGCAGATGCCATCATTGCCATAGCTGTGTCATTAGTGGAAGCTCTATGCTCTATGACCCGATGATGAAATAATGATATCTAAATATTTATATTCTTTTACCAGTTCCATTTCTTGCTCATCATATAATATTCTTTTCAAATTACCAGGTTTCCCTTCTTTATTAAAAAAATAAGCCTTAGTTTTCCCGACGTTGACTTGTAAAGAATTTTTATCGCTATATAAGTTAAGTAGATTCAAATTAAATTGTATGTCGATCCAAGACTGACCTAGACTTATTAGATCGTCAGCAATCTTAGTATTAATAGGTCTCTCTTTTCGTCAATATTCACATTCGCAGCTCCGTTGTGTCTGAAGAAGTCAATTATATCTCGTACATAAAGACAGAAAGTAAAAAGAAAGGGGCTTACATTTTCACCTTGAAGGAGTCCTTCGGTAACTTTAAAATTGTTTGTTTTTTCATTATTATTTTCAATTTACACTATAAATTTATCATGCAGATCTCTGACTACATTAATTAATTTTCCGCATACATCTAGTTTAGCTAGCTTTTCTCATAAGTTCTGGTGCGACACATAATCAAAAGCCTCCTGGCAATCTACAAAGACTCCATAGGCTTTTGCCCTTTTATTTCTTAAGTGTTAACTACTGACGACAGTTGGTTGCAAAGATTCCGTCTCTGCAGCCTTTACCGCTTGTGAATCCTAACTGTTCGTCAGATATCAGCTTTCTATTCTCAACCCATTTCGTAGCCTTTTAGTTAGAATTCTAGTGAAGATTTTAACTATATTGTTTACCAAGGCACTACCCCGATAATTACAATACCCCTGAATTTGTGTAAACACCACTGATTCAGGTTAACATAATATGCCAATCGGAAGCAAAAACAACTGACTTCACGTCTATCCCACCATAGCTATACATACATCTACATGAGCGAATCAGTAAGTATGCAACTTACATTACATCTCCCTCGCGCTATCGGCTTACTATCTCTCTCTCTCTCTCTCTCTCACACACACACACGCGAGTACCCCCCCCCCATCAGTAACATGACCAACAATCATACATTTCACATAGAGCCTATCAAGTAGTTGATTTTGCAACTAATTCGGTTCAATCATCCCCTACTGGCAAAGTCTAGTTCACCACAAACACAACCCCACTCTTACACATTACATGTGTACACACTCACACACTTTATCTTTGTAATTGATTTTAATACCCATACATTCACACTCGGGAGCAAAAATAGAACTTGTAGATGGCAGTCAATTGGCTTCATAGCCATTTTCTCTAGTTTATAACGTTTTTTTTCTTCTTTCTTTTATGACGGTCTAGTCCATCAGGAAATGTAATAGACATTCCCTTATCTTCCACAAAAACTGGAGGCCTCATTGCGTTCTAAGTTCAGCTTCTTCACCTGCTTTCTGAATGCTTCGTGAGTAAACTATTAAGCATATGCAGCCTATTTTTGGTCAGACTAAATACCCCTCAGATCAAGTGTCTTGGCCTGCCTCCATTCTGGAGGCATGGGTCACAGAGCGATGGTCTCTTGGCATCCTCCTCATTTTTGAACTCTTCTATGAGTGTCTTGTGAATCCCACAAAAGAATTTCGAGACTATGCAAAGAGTTATGGCACCTTTCTTTGCCAGATTGTCGGTCATCTGATTATCCTCCTTTTGGTATCCAAGAGGTTACTCCCTTATAGCTGCTAAGATTCCCTTTTCGAGCTGATTATCCATGAATTGAATCAGTTAATTGCGGCTTAACAATACGGTCACAATCTCTCAGTTACGATAGTTTCTTTCAACACTGGACTGGATACATCTCCCAATAGCATAATTTCCGTCGGGCAGGTCTGGAGAAACTTGGCCATTAGTTCCGCAGCGAGACTCTGATCCTTAGCTCATACACTCTAGCCCAGAGGATCAGGTTTCTCAGAGGTCCTATAACCATCCGTATTTCAGGAATCGTCTAGTGGCATATTCGTTGATATTAAGTAGCCCTTTCTCTTTCACTCTCGCTTTTGTTATTCTGTTACTAGGCCCGCAAGGGGTAATCTGACGCATGCAGTTACTTGGGGAGTAGCGACCCCACGGGTTGCCACAGCTCAGTACTCCATGCACTTCATCACAACAGTACACAATACACTTAAACTATATACACTCTACACATTACAGACAAGGGAAACACAGTACACAAACTAGGGTCTACGTCCCTAGTTAACTAGCGAAAGCCAAAGGAGAAGGAAGGGATTAGCTCAGTGGTAGGGGCTGGACTAACAACGCGAAGGTCCCGGGTTTGAATCCAGCATGCTGCCCTTAGATTTTTTTCTTCATAGATGCCTCTACAACTCACTGTCCGGTGATGGTCAGTGTTGTCTATAGCTAGAGAACGCTGCTTGGAGGCCAGCTGTGCATTGGAGAAGCTTCCGGGAGGCACAATAGATATTTCAGGTGGCAGTGCAATAATCCCAACAATCTACAATCTAATCTTACTCATTTTCGTGAAGAAATTGTTCATGAAGTTGTGTTTCCTAACCATTCCATTGGAAGGATCCAATTCTCTGGTGCCACCGCGTCTGTTTAGAATTGTAAAACAAACTTATTGAAATGTCCTCGACAGATTGTGTCTCAATTTTCCATTATCTCATACTGCAAAAAAGGACTAAAAACATAAATTTGCTTTGTGTTTGATGAGAGGCTCTATATTTATATCTTAATTGTAAAACTTGAATCTATTAAACACGTGTTTCATCACTCAGCCCTTCTTACTATTTAATTAACATTGCTAACTTTAAAAAATTAATTAAAATCAGTAATCAATGGCATCAAGAATGAATTAATGAAAGAAATTTCCTGATGTAAATTTGTGATTAATGTTGAGGTTATATTAGAAAAGTTTATGTAACTTGTAAACACAGAACAGTGGATAGAAAAGGTGAAAGACGGAAAAAGCTGGCCGGAAGCTTGAAGCGGTGGTGAAGTGGGCGACAATTCTACCAAGTAGTGGCGAGGCAAGAAGTAGGGGGAGTGGCAAGAGTAGTAACCGCTTTGTTCCTACCGGAAATTACCTAGATAGATAAGAGAGTACCCGGTAGTAACTAGAGGTAGTGTGATGGTCTAGAGAGGGCAATGTTGGCCAGCCTGTATAGGTGGCTGCTTCGAACTCATCGATCGGATGCTCAGATCTGATTCTAGTGAAGTACTCCACGGCTGCTATACTACTCAAATAAACATCCTTCTCTTAAATATGGAGTATTTTGGTAACTCTACTCTTTTTAATAATTTCAGCATGCTATATGGAGTTTCGATTTCTCATCAACTATTTTCAACTTATATATATATATATATATATATATATATAGAGAGAGAGAGAGAGAGAGAGAGAGAGAGAGAGAATACTTACTGCACATATTACATTTTAATTGATAAATTATTTTCAAACTTTAAATGTTTACTAAATGTTAAACTGCTCTTAATTTTACAACAAATGCAATTGGTACATTGTACTTCGTACATAATATTATTTGGTTTCTAGGACGTATCGGGCACTAAATGTGACTACATTCTACAATGTGTACATACAGCGCTACCAACCAGTCCTAAAAATACCTTCTACAAGAAATAAATCATAACGTCTCATTTACTAGAACCATCCAAAAATAAATCAATTGTGAAAACAAATGTTCAAATAAAAGGGTTATATTTATATCAGCAACTAACATTGGAATTATAAAGAAAGTTGTTGGAATTGGTGCAGAAATAATTAGGAACAGTCCTAGGAACTCATAAACCTATTCCGTTAAATTGCATTTCTGATTAATCGAACTTTATGTTCCCAAAACAAAAATCGAATTCAGAAAATTTCAAAATATTTATTTCCAGTGAAACTGAATTTCGAAAAGTTGACAAGATCGTCAAACTTCAGCAATATCGGATGGACCAATCAAAGCTAATATATTTATGGTGCCCATTTATGAGATTGCATTTGCTGTAATATTCTCTCACAATCATGTATTATTTGATTGGCTACATTGGGCATAATAGATCTTTCAGGTCGTAGTATATTAATTCCCTATAACCATGTATAAGCGATTGAAGAGTAACATCTATCTGCATTCGGATGCCTAAATCTTTGATTCAGGCATACCCTCATCTACTTCAAGCTCAGAAGTAAATAAAGAGTTTAGGAACCAATTCAAATCATATTCTCTAGATACTGCCGCTTTAACTACAATATTATCAGGAGTAGGTATAATTACAAACATTTTTAATACAATTTCAGAATATTAAAAAACGGATAATTACCACTACATATGCCAAATTTCACATCAAAATTCAAACCCTCAAAATACGTGAAAAGGTAATGCACGTGCGAAAACTAATATGGTTCTCCACAAAAATGTATTAAATTGCCTTATCATAACAAATAACTTTAGTGTAATTTCCATGAATAACAATTCAAACCAACAATATCGACGGCCACATCGATCGTAATGAATAGATTATTAACAGAGTTTTAGATTGATAGCGTCGTAATTTCCAGCAGCTTAAGATATCAGCAAAATATTTCTGACAGTTGAACGTACAACTTCCTCCATTGCGTCACTCGGTGGTTGAATCGGTAAATATCAACAGTCCAGCGGTGGAATAAACATTTGTCATAAAGCATCATAAATTAATGCACAACTGGATATGAAAGTAAATAAAACTGTGAATGCAGAACAGACCAAATTCACAGGCGAAAGGAATTCTTTAGTTTAGATCAGTAGTTGATAGGAGTGTAGATCCATTATAATTGTGGGAACTAGTTGTGGCTGTAACACTGATCTCAGTGCCCATCTGTGGTGCAATAGCAACTGTAATTCTATCAGTCAGGCTATCTCCACAATAAACCAACTAAACCATACATTAAGCTACTGTGATTAATCATCAGCGTACTGTCACATTTTACACATTTTTAAATGTTTAAGGATTTTTGCCAGCGTTTACTTAATTCCATCCTTTATGAATGAAAACATTTCTTCATTAAAATACTAGAAACTGCGTATTTTATCAAAAGTATTTTATCAGTTTTGTTTAGTGCTTCACTAATTACGATTATTTAATTAGAAATAGGAAGTTCACCACTAATTCATTATTTACAATGATTTTGTTTATGATCTTACTGTAACTAAAATGTTTGTTAAGAATATGAGTATTTATTTTTATGAGGTAACCTTTAAAAAGGTGTAAACTTTTATTTTTTGGAAATTTTTATAGGCAGAAGATCTACTATACCTAACTTGGAATTTTCCAATTTCATTCTGAAGTAATTGGAACGAAGAAATGGATTAGATTCAAAAGTTGCAAGTTATTTAGTCAGTCCAAAAAGAAAAAGGAATTTGTTATCCCTTTAATATCTGAAAAAAATATTAGTGGCCTCGGGGATTCCCCAAGGATTGCGTTTAGGTCCCTGGTTATTTCCTATTTAAATAAATGATCATTTAAAAGTCATAAAATTTTTCCATATAAATTTTTACTGATCATGTTCAGGCCTAGAATCAATTATCAATTATCAATTATCAGGATAATTGCCTGATGTACTAACTTGACTTCAACAATGTATAGAGTGGGCTGCTATTAACAAAATAGATCTAAATGTATCTTACAGCAGTGTTACATTTCAGACTCACTGAAAATTCCTCTTTCATTGGAAGCAACCTCAATCAAAGGGATGGAGCACACCCGAGTAATGTCGTTTGATCTTTATAATTGATTTTATTAGCAAAAAGTCTTCCAAAATATTGGAGTTTATTTCGGTCATGACTGGAGCTTCCGAGACCCTAAGGTGTACAGCTCTAATTCGCTCCATTTTAATATTCCGAGATAACTATAGAAAATGTAAAACTGCAAAGGTTCCAAGAAAACTCCTAATGATATTGTCTAGGAACGAATGACTAGTTGAAGAATTAAATCTGATGTTCTCATCCAAGATAAAATTACTCTTGGCGAAATTGACATCGATGTTTTAACGCAACAAGTGTATTATCATGCTCCTTTTAGGAGACGTTGTAGTCCTACATAATTCAACTATTGTTTCTCCTACAGGTCAGTTATGTCTCGTGTATAAAGAGAATAGAATAACTGTAAAACTTTGTGTCATATTTTGAGTTACTGTAACTAAAATATTTGTTATAAATAGGCTAATTTTTGTAATTTTGTTAGCTTTATGACGTTTCACTGTTTTCATATACCCTTTTATTTGCTTGTTGTATTGGATTGGCAACGTCTGTCTTGTTATGTGTTTGATGGAAACTTCTGAGATACAAATAAAGTAAAGACAGAAATAAAAGAAACAGGAACAAATACCTGGATAGTTGTATTGCTACAAAAATATTGCAAGAGTATGCTGTAAAAATTCTTTTTGAAACCCAGTCTCCAGACTATATGGTTCGCATGATTCTCTGACAACTCTATAGATATTCAGAGGAAGTGGCCTAGCCAGTTCTTCAAGATCTTGGGAAATGCTGGCCGGTATTCCACCTAAGAATATTGACATTGTTTTCAATACTCTAAACATATAATATGTATACGATTTACAGAGGTAGTTGATGTGTGTGTAGGTCTAGTCCGTACCCACGTAGGCTCCCCATCATACACACACTCACTCATTTTCATATCTTGTTCACTGTTCAGACGACTACACTCCTATGTACAATACGGAAACCCAAGGAGCCACAACAGATCTTTCAGGTCGAATCGGCATTAGCCCCATCTCCCTTTACATAATGAACATCTAACACTTAACTTTATCGATCTCATCAGTCGATTAAATATTCTGTTGCAAATTAACCAAACCAATCTACAGCTCCAAACAAAGAGGGTAACAGTGTAAAAGTAATACTATTTATTTGAATATGCAAAACCGAAGGTTAGATTGGTAGCTGATTTGTAACATCATTGTAAAGGCAAGTATTGCGCATGAGCAATATCATGTAGATACAAGTAATTAAACACTTGTTTTTTTGAACACAAATGGGCACACTTAGAGTGATGTGTGTATAGTCACTACTCTGTGGAACCCACCACTGCAACATGAGTAAAGTAACGCAAGCATTTAAAAAAAAATGCCATTAAAACTCGTTGGAATAAATAATGAAACATATATTACAAAAAACGTAGACGAAAGCTGTTTAATTAAACAAACTAGTCTACATTGTTCCCGCCATACATATGTTTGGAGTTCACATATACTGGCTAACTCACCTTCCACAAAATTTACGCAACAAACACGGTGTTGAACTAACATCCATTTCTTTTCTACTTACATTGTTGATTATATTCAGCTAGTAATTTCCTACTTTTTATAAATAAACATATGTTTTATATTTTTTTTAAATAATATAATTCTTTTAAACAAAACATTACTTTCTGAAACAGAAGTCTCAAAGAAGATTTAAACAGATAATTTCTTCAGATTTATTAGGATATGAATCCGCTCTTTTCTTCAACTTGGCATTGTTATTAAAACATTCAATTATACTAAAAATGTATAATTAGCGAACTTTTCATTCCATTAAAAAAAAACCGGTGTGAAACACTCACACAACTCTCCTGTTACTGCAGTTTACAAAATTATAATTCACAAATTTCATAATTAGTATATCAAATTTAATGAATTTCGTCGGTTTCTTATGGATAAAATCGCGAAAACTGAAAAAACTGTTAAGTTAAAAAGCACTTTCGTTTCAATAATTTTCATGAAACTCGGAATTTTGGCAATCTATTTATTTCTAATTAATTTTGTTTAGATAGTATAATTGTATAATCAACTAAGATAGCATCAGAGATATTTTCCGTGATAGCCTACTTCTTTTTGTGGTGATTGACCGGTTTCGGGCTTTCGCCTATCATCAGGATGTTTTGGTCAAAACAGTATGATAACATAGACATGCACAGAGCAAATTTAGTTGATACACTCAAATACACTCCTGATGATGGGTAAACGCGCGAAATCGGTCGATGACCACAAAAAGAAGCAGGCTACCACGGAAAATATCTCTGATACTTTCCAGCTGTGCGGAACCAACCGCAACCAGATAGGACTTTAGAAGAAAACATGAACCCCCACCCCTCCTCCAAAAGCTGCTTAAATGACTTTTCCGGGAGTAATGTCTCAAATACAAGTTGTAGCTCTTCATAAGAGTAGTTTGCATTTTTAGTTTAAAGAAAATCGTAAGAGCCGTTTTAGAGAAAATAGCAGAAAACTGAAAAATACTTTTCAGTAAAAACGCACTTCCGGTCATCAGATTTTCTTCAAACTTGGAATGTCAACAACCTAATCTTAATTAACATTGTTTAGATGATAGAATTGTGTAATAAACTGAAATGGCACTTGCGAGGAAAACCTAACCCCGCCTCTGCTCCAAAAGTTCCCTTAAGGGAATACCAGTGTTTGGAATTCTTAATAAATTACTAAATAGTTATGTAATTGGTTGAGCACTTAAAGGCCTTTTATCATATGGCCAGAAGAGTTGCTGCCTAAATATTATCATCAACATACAAAGATTTTGATAACCTTTAGTCCATCAATTTTATCGAATCATTTACATTTGGTTTATCACACGCTTATAACCCTGTGCCCTGACAAATCCTTATTATCACAAGGAATTCTGTCACGTACACATGATAAAGTTACAAATATAATAATACGAAATATACTAGGTATGTGCAGAATTATATATCTTTTCCCTTGAGGATGCGATAAAGTCGAATATCAGCGTGACGAGATCCATTTTAAATTGTGGGCTGACCACCATTCAATTACATTTACTGCACTTCAGTCCTTTAAGAAGGATATAGAGTAGCTAAGTATTCAAAGATATCCTACTCTATCCACAGGATTCTTTCCAACACCGGCACTTCCCAATACCTACATAATAGTTTATGGCTACAAATAAACGGGTTCAATGTACCCACAATAAGCAAACATAGCTCACCATAACGTCATACTCACTTCCAACTTTTATTCGTCATTTTTTGTAGACGAGTAAGAACTATGTAAAAACATAAGACATTTATACACCCTCGACGAAACTTCATAATCATGCGACACCTATATTCGATATAGAGGAAGGATCCATAAAGGGAGGAGCTACAATGGTTCCAGCAGCCACTAGCACGTCTTATATTATAAATATGGTAGCATTGAGGCATAGGCTGATGATTATGGAAATGTATTGCAACTTTTTAATGAACCAGAGCCTTAACACGCTTATAAGAAGAATATGACTGCAATACTCGTGTATATAGGTGCTAGTGAAAAGGAAGAAATCATCTGAAATTAGCCATTATGGAGTTTATTGAAATTTTATTTATTTTAATTATCGATGTATCTTGATTATTGCCTGCAGTTGCTGGTATACTAGACCATAAAAGCTTGGAAGGCACGTGGTGACCAAAAGGAAATTAAAGATTTTATGGCACGATAAAAAATAATTTATTAAACGTGCATATTTCACAAACATGAAAACCACCTGAACTTTAGTGCTTTGTTGCGGCAAAATTATAAAAATCGAAAAGGAAATAAATTTATACTAGATTAAAGATCAGAATCAAGCACTGAATATTAACGATAAGCAATGTAATAATAATAATAATAATAATAATATATTATTATATAATTGATACAATTTCCATTACTTTTTAAATTTAGACAAACATTAAAAGACATTGGACCATGGTCCGTCTGCCGAGTTTGATGATCAATATGTATCATTAATAAAAATGATAATATATTTGTTGAATATGTGGTGTTGAATAATATATTTCATTATAATAAAAACTAGCGAGAAAGTACATGTAAATTATAAATAATCCTTATAAAAAAAAAATTAAACAGAGATTAAGGCGAGAGTCAAATAATAATAAAAAAAATAATCACAACATAAACACTCACTCCATATTAATTAAAATTAAATTCACTGATTAGAAATTTCCTATAAGATAGAGCAGAGGGAGCAAATAGATATAAACCATTCCAGTTTTCTCCATTAAGAATAGTAAGACACCTGTCCATAGACAAATGCCTAAAACCGAAGAATCGTAAGCGGTAAGGGGATAAAATAGGACATTCACATAAAAAATGAAAAACTCCTTCATATGTGAACAATGGTAATTATAATCCTGCCTCCATGGTTGATAATTAAGACTTAACATTTCCGCTCTCAATTTAAAAATGAGGCTTGCTTTGTTTAAGTTAAACTGATTGATGTAACACACATTGTGGCGAGCTGCTTGTAAATGACATGATAACGAGCGGCTGATACTTTAGCTAAATGTGTAGTTCTTTGACCTGATTTAATTCCATCCCAAATTGATTTCGCTACAGTTTTGACTGACTCAGAATCCAAGTTAGAAGGATCAAATTGGATTGAATATTCCTGTGCTCTAGTTGACCAAGCCTGAACCCAACTACATTAAACTGCACCAAATCCTTAGATATTAAACAAGATAGTTTATTAAAATTTCTAAAAGTTTTGGCCACAAAAATCGAGTGCAATTTAAAAGTAAAAAGAAACAAAGTATCAATTTGAGATTCCAAATAAATAGCATAATTAGGAGTATTCATCGGAAGAGAAAGAATTCTTTTCAATGCAAAACGCTGAAATTTTTCAATTTCATTATATTCTGAAAAACCTCACACCTGCGCACCATAGCAGATAATTGATCTAACTACCGCCTCAAAAACTCTCCATTTGGTAGAAAACTTAACATTCCTTTTAAACAATAAATTACCCAAGGTACGATTAAATCCCAATTTAGCTAATTTTAACTTTTCAGCAAAATGTTAAAAGAAAGAAATTAATAATATTAACAGTAAACAGTTGTTTAGATGGATCACATGAGCTGATTACATAGTCAACTTTATGTAATAAGTGGATGCATCTTTATTGCAAGGCCATCAAATACTTATTTTGATTAATTTCTGGAAAACCCACTTTCCTTTGCCCCATCTGGATCCTCAATCTTTCTCTTCCATTGGATCTGTTTAAATACATTTTCTGAAGAAAATTCCGTGCCATTAAACTATAATTAGAGATTCCTGGGCTTTAGAAAGGCGTGCGTAGGGTGGTCATTTCTATGAGCCGGCCAGTCCAGTAATTACCTTGGCTGGGCCAGGCTCTCTAAAAGAAAACTGGTAAATACGGGCTTAATCTCTCAAGAAATCTTGATATCTGTTTGGAATGAAAAGAAAAGTAACTACAAAAAATATATATATAATTCCGTGGAAGAGAGGAAACTGAAATTGTTTGATTTATTAAGTTGGATAAATTGCATCCGGATATTACGTAGTCTTTAATACTTTTTACTGCAATTTAATTTCATTATTCTTTATTTTCTGACACTTGCCACTTCATTTTTCTTCAGCAGGAATAAAGATCTGGTCTGGAATATTCACATTACTTTCTCCTACTACATTATTACGATTCTACTTGATACATTTTCTTAATTGACCTGGAACTAAATGTTAATATCCCTTAATTCCACACATATAAATATAGGTAGTAGCAGGTACTCAATATGACTACGTTGCTGACCAAGGCGCTCCAAAATACTGTCTCAGATCTCCCAGAATCCACCTAAAAACGAACTTTCAAATATCTGTCTGAAAACATTCCAAACAAACGTATAAGATTGATAACCTATACAGGACCAAATTCGTCGAGCCGCTTTCCGAGGTAATTGCAAAAAATTGACGTCCTGAAAGCTGCAATTAGATTTAAACGAATTCCTTCAAATTTGGAGTTCTGGCAATGCATTTAATTAACTTCAATTTGATATAGGTGCACTCATGCGTTGGTCTATTGGCTAGTGCACGCTCTAGGCTTTGGTAGGTGAATTCAGAGTTCGATTTCCTTGAGGGCAAAGATGGTGTTGCAAGCATTGTGAGTAAAAATGGGGAGCTACAGTTAGTATCGAACCTAGGTAGCGAAAACCAGAATATCGGCGATGGGAACCACGTTGTACTTATCACACGCTCCCTCATAATAATCAGTGTCTAGCAGCCTTGGTCTTTCAGTACTATCGCGCTGATTTTTTTCTTAAATATAACATAGAACAGTGCATTGCGCAGAAGTGATGCTAAAGATTAAGGCTGCAGCTCTCTCAGGCTCCACCAAAAATCATTTTCTCGCCGAAAGTTTCAAATAAAAATGATGATAACTCAGTAACATTTGAGTACAGGTGTCAACCACTGATAGCAATAAGATGGTAGCAAGGGCATCAGTTAGGTTTATGATGAATGAACTAGTAAAATATGGTTCAAAGTGGGAAGAACTTAGTTGTTATATGCAACCTGAGAGAGGGAGAGAGACAGATAGAGTTGGAGTTTACAGAAACAGTTTGGAATGTATTGCATTTTTATTTATCACTTGCTGCACCACACTTCAAAGGAAACTGAATGGCTTAAAAATTTGGCAGGAAGATATGGCAAGATTTTTATGAGCGAAAAAGTATGTGATGGACAATATAAAGGATGATGCCGAAGGTGCTAATCTTCGGTACCCATTATAATAATTACTCAATGGAAAAGTTACAGAAACCATAAAACCCCATTGAATGATCCTTTCACAAAGACTAAAGGCATAGACTTAGCCAACCACGTGACTAGGATGTACGAGGATAAATACTAGAAGATACTTAACAAGGTACTTGGACCTGGAAGAAATTGCGAAGGACCGAGCCAAAGGTGTCTGGAAGAGATCAAAATCTAGCTTGGGATGAAGCACCATAGACTGAATGAGTACCTGATTAGAAGTCAAAGCAGATAAATTCGAACATTTCTTCAGTACTAAACAGAAATTAATAAAAAGAAGTTAATTTATATATATAAGATCTTTTACCGGGTAATAAAAGTAATTTGGGTTAATAAAAAAAAGGACACATGTACTGTAAAAAGGACAAAATTATATATTGGCAACATTTATACTTTTGTGTATTAATATTATTTTTTTTCAATAACGTGTATGGGTAAATAATATAGTAGTGGCGGGTGGAGGGCATAATAGTAATAATAAAAAATAGTCGAATAGAAAACAGTGGACTTTCCCCCTGAATAAGGCGCTGTCAGTAGTAGTGGCCAGATGGCCTGACTACACACAACCCTCAACATCAGACAGTATAGTCATCTTACACACAAACACTAATGTTACTCACACTTGGACACTCATACACTACATCCCTCAAACCTTGGACACCCCTAATACCAGATATGTGGGTATGTGTGTGTGTGTGTGTGTGTGCAGTGTGTTCCCTATATTTCCCATAAATAATTATATGTGCATGACAACAACTAGTACACAGAGGAAAAGAGAGAGTGTGAGGTTACTACTGCTCAACATTATTTTGCTTGTTGTCCAGTTTATTACACAATATTGTGGTGTATATGCGCCCCCCCCCCCTATTGTCATATTTAGCTTACAAATATTTGCGACGATTTATTTGCATACAAAAGCTAATACCGCGTTTACAATTTGTACTTTCTTTTAGTGTGGCTGGAGGAATCATTGAATTCGTGTCAGGTTTCAAACAGAAATACATTTGAGCCCCCTAAGTGATTTTTTTTTTTTTTAACATGATTTGTGGGTGTGTGAAAGAATATCTCAAAAATGAAATCTGGCCAATTTCTAGTATTGGATAATATTTAGGCGTATTTTTCTGACTACTAGTTAGACCGGTACCGGCAATAAATCACTTAATCGATAAATCGATTGCTAAGGTTAGGGAATTTAGATGTAAAACAGCTCTAACAATTTTCCTGAAACGTGAATTCTTAATTATCTAATTTTATCTGAAATAGTAAAATTTATTTTAAGATGGCTTCTAGAGGTTTGAGACATTGTTAGCATTACTGCTAAAACTGCACTAACAGTATATCTGGCTTGATATTAGCGTTGTCACATATCTACAATACAATACAGTTACACTCAGCTAAAGGCAAACCTGTGTAACCTACTGTTCCTCTTTATTTAAGGGGAATCAAAGTTTAGTAAAATTACAAGAAAATTTGTTATTTATAACAGTAATAATTGCAATACAATTGCGAGCAGTGGGGTTTAGAGGTTAACCTTGCAAAATCAAAGATTTTAATTTTTAGAAGAGGCGGCAGACTTGCTTCTGGGGAAAGGTAGAGGTTTGGTGATAGGCAGATCGATATTGTTAATTCCTATAAATACTTGGGAGTGAATTTGACGCCTCGCCTTTCCTTCCATACACACGTTAAAGAGAGGGTATCTGCTGCTAAAATGACGCTTAATACAGTTTGGTCAGGTCTTGTGGCTCAGAAAATGGTTACCCTGTCACATAAATTACAACTTTTTAATGTAGTCTGCAGATCTATCGCTTGCTACGCGGCTCAGGTTTGGGGGTTTGAACGGTATGAGGAACTGGAGAAATTATTGCGCTTTTTGATAAAGAAAGTATATTCTTTGCCGTCAATTACGCCAAACTATATGCTGTATCTTGAAACCGATGTTAATCTTCTATTAGTGTTTACTCTGAGGCTCCATTTCAAATATGTATTAAAAGTTTTTAAATTCCCGGCTTATAGGCTATCTAGAGTGGTTGCATTAGAGGTTGTGAAACGCAAGACTTTTTGATTTGAGAGTTGGACGAAACTGTTTGACAGATACGGTTGCAACTTTAGTCCTTCTCTTAATAATTTAACACTCTGGGAGAACCAGTTTTCGGTATTAATAGATAAAATTGGGGTGGTTCATCAGGAGGTGTGTGTGGCAAGTTCTCAAGAGTCAAATAGGTACCTTTTTTATAAAGAGCTTAATACTCAAGCTTGCCTATTCTCGTTTTCAAGTCAGTCTACAGCAGCCCTAAATTCAAAAGAATTGAGCTGGCTCTTTAGGATGAGAGGTGAACTCCTCTATTTGAACTACACCCCTTGGGTTGATAGAGCTGTTGAGTTGTGTTCGCTGTGTAGTATGAAGGCAAGAGAGGATATGGTTCATTTTTTGGCTATATGTCCTATTTTGGAGGAATTTAGAGTGCGGCACCTTGGTGTCTCTTCTTTAACTTTATCTAACATAAGGGAGCTTTTGAGTTCTACTAACTGCCAAAATCTCATTCATTATGCTCGCTCTGCCTGGTTGTACAGATATCAACTTATACTGGAATTTAATTATTAAGTTATTATTATTTAATTTAATGGTATATATATATATATACTTAATTTGTAACTGTGTAGCGCTCAATTTCCGGCTGACGGATTGCCAAGCCGTATATGCTTTTTCTGTTCTATTTGTAATGTATGTAAATATTTCTGTTTAATAAAGTGTATTATTATTATTATTATTATTATTACTATTAATTGCAATACAGAAAGTGATGTGAGTGTTTCACAACTAATTTAATTATTATTATTATTATCCTACTTAGAATGATGTGACAAATATTAAAAGTATATTATGGTTTTGAAAAAAGTGCAATAATTATTAATAATAATAAATAATAATTAAGAATTCTTATAAATGAAATAAGTAAAATACTATATATATAAATACACATAATAGGACATTATTAGCAATATAGAGAGAAAATTCACTTTACAAGCGGAATTTTCATTTCCTCACAAGTTTTTTACGTTTAGCCTTTCTTCCATCAAGTTTCCCAACAATTGCTTTTACTTCTGCTTTTTTGTAAATTTTTTGTATTGAGAAATTTCTTGCAAAAAAATAAGAAATGCTTTTTTCTTCATCTCATTTTTTTAAGTTGCAGCATTCTCGAGACAAATATTTCTGGACCTCGTTATCAAATATATACAATACTTTGCTGCAAGTCATTAGTAGCAGTGTGTTCCATAGTTACAACTCTCCCAATTTCACAACTTTCTCACTAGCGGTGGGGAAAAAAAAAGAAGACACAACCAAAAGTTTGACCAGCGCGTTCAATTTGTTTTATTGATAACGAGGTTCCGGATAGAAGAAACTTCTGTACTCTTCACATTTTATTACACACGTTTTTAGGCAAACCCAAGATATTTCTAAAAAATTTAGAACTTATGTATATGGAATTATTCTAAAAATAACAGTTTCAGCAAATGCTGCAAAATTTACAAGGATTTGAAAATTCTGAACAAAGATAAATTTGAAGATAATAAAAATGTACAAAAAATAAGACCCAAAGCTTATCGAGCCTAATTCGCTCCATAGTGAAAGGGTTAAAATTAAATTAACCTTATCATTTAACCTTCAAAACACTTGATGATGATATTCCCTAAGTTAAACCGTATTGTTTAAGAATTTCAGAAAATACTTTTACCTTCATACAGGGCTAAACTTCGGTGAGAATTTGAAAATAGAATTTTCCTGATTGCCTATATACTTTTTACAATATCAAAAACAGCAGTCGTAAAAAACATCATTCCTCCTATATTCTGGTATCAGCCGATATATTAGTAGGATTAGGTTTTAAATTAAATTATTTTTTTCCACGTTTTGGGCGTCTAAATTTCGATACCTGTGCCTTTGAGGGACCTGGCAACGCAGGAATCTCTTCCTCGGTGAGACTCTCAAACCTGTTGCTTTTAGCGATTTCTAAGAAAGAGTCTCCAATAAAAGTTGAGTATGAAAAGCTGAGAGATATGAAAAGACATGAGCGAGTTGACCGTTTGAGAGATGGTTTGACGAAGAGAAAATGAGAGAGAATGACCCGAGGTTGGAACAGTGCTATTTTCCTCTATATACTTGGACATTTCGCATCCGTTCAAGATGATTCCCATGACACTTAATGCACTCAATTTTCTCCATATCAAAGTGATCTGCGTTGTATGGACCTGTACATTTACTGCACCTTGTCTGCCCTCTACACTGGATGCTTGAATGTCCATATCGGAGACAATTCAAACATGGTCTCCCGTGAGGAACATAGGGCTCCATTCTGAACCACGCCCCATACAGAGTGACATGCCTCGGAAGTTTCTAAACTATAAAGGTCAAAGAACTGGTTTCAAGAGGCCTATTTTCGAATCTTTTATGTACCTTTATCACCAAAATTTCACTTCGAAGGTGGTGCGGAATTTCGTCCTCTGGAAAGGATACTTCCATCCCTCAAAGGACCCCCTTCGAATCAATTGGATATTCTGGAACATATCCCCTCAAGTTTCGTTTTTCCAAACCACTGTGGTTAATTAGATAATTAGCCGCTTCAGAATTTTCATTCGGTTTTCACCAACAGCTCTGATATTAACTATATCAGTTGAATGCTGTTGTCCTCTGGTATGTATCCATATGTTAAGGTGGCTCGATGGACATGGCCTATATTCCCGTTTTGTAATGTGGTTGTTACATGTACTTCAAGGGAGATTTCTCTGTAAAAACTTATTCACTAGGACTATGTTGGATGAACTGTTCAATTATTTACTTTCTAAATTCAATTTAAGGTCGATTACACAAACAATTGTACTTTGTATATATGTTATATAGAGTATTAGATAACACGACACCATATTGTTTACATTAAAAAATTTCCCAGTATTCAACATTTATTAATAATAACGCACCACTATTCCGTTTAAAACCGTCAAATGATACAACTGATGTCAGGAAGCAAATTCCCTTTATCTTGAATCTGGAATATTTGAGTCAGTCGAAATTTCCCATACATGAAGCTTTATCCTATAAAAATTACCGGTTTTCATTGTTAAGCGAATCATGTGGGTAACATTTGTTGTCAGTATTCTACTGCTCGACTGGTACATTGTGCTAAGAGATATGAAAAGACGTGAGCGAGTTGTCCGTTTGTGAGATGTTTTGACGAAGAGAAAGTGAGAGAGGATGACCCGAGGTGGAATGTTGAAGCGGCCATTATTAAATTTGCTCTCAATAACAGGATCACAATACCCACACAATGAGTCCCATCACTCTGAACACAGGAGGATGGTACAGGTGAGCCCCTCCAGTTCCTCTTTTCGCTACACACACACTAGTCTATAACCACCAATAAATCAACTTTTGCTTTATAATGGTTAAATGAAAAATATTTTTTCTGTGATCCATGATGTTGGATGAAAATTGATGAAAAATCTAGCAAATCCAACTAAATCAATAACTAAAGTTTTAATCAAAAATTCTAGTTTTCATTTAACATTCTCCAACAGCAAAATATTTTATTCATTGAAACATAAAAAAAAAAAATAATAATAATTAAAAGAACTATCTATATATATAGAATTGATCAAGTCCATACTTTTTTTCTGCTGTTGAAGCGCCTTAAATTAAAAAAAATAATAATAATAATAATAATAATAATACAGCAAAAGCACTGTAGATCATCATTTTTTTCATCTTGTGATGAAAGCATTTATTTATTCCTGCAGCTGGTATGGTTTAATTTTTCTTTTAATAAATATTTAAGCAATCTGAATCACAGCAATCAAATTAGTAATAAACCAGGATGTGTTGTTTCGGATGCTTGGGATGTCTGAAACACAGAACACCCTAAAAAAAAAAATCAAGTGTGAACTAATCACATGGTTGCTATTACTGCAATCCTCAGAAGCCTAGTTGGTAAATTTCGTTCAAGTCGAAATTTTTACAGAACATTTAGTTCCCTAATCTGCCGCCGGATAGTGAAACTAACTTGAACTGGTCTAGTACTCCCCTGGACCCCTCTAGTACTGAAGAGGGGATCAAGTTCTCAGCCCTCCCAAAACTATCATTATTGATACAAATAATATTTGCTGAACAAATTTCATAGATGTTATATATATCTAAGTCTAAAGTCTATATATATATATATATAAGATATATTTTATATATATAAAAGATATACATATCACGAAAAACTAAAAAAATCCATTTTTTTTAAGTCGCACTTAACAGTACTTTCTTAACTGACACATTATAACAAATTTATAAAATTGGGAAATAGTGCGTATCTAATTTCTATGACTGATGATATAAAAATACTGCTGTGACTAGTAAATTACCATATAAAATTACTGATAGATAATGAAACATAAAATGGGATAGATAGTAATTCCATCCTTATTATTCTCATGGAAACAAATACTAGAACTTATCGGCTAATATTGTTATTTATTCAGCTAAGCCGGGGATCACTTTAGCTTCATTTAGTTTGGTAAATTGGCTTACCGCCTTTTAGCTGTTCGGCTTAGCTTAGTAATCCTTCTCTATTGGCATATCCAATAGAATTTAATCAATTTGAACTGGAGAGGGCAGAAATATTGAGTAGACATTAAGAAGTAGACCCATATGGGTACCTAGCGGGTCTGGAAACAAACGGACCCTTCAAGTGTTCCCTTCGCACAGGATCTGCCCGCTTTTAGTAGCAAAGTGTACCCTTCTCCGACAAAATGAAATGTAATTTCAATTGCAAAGAACGTAGGGGTATAAAACATTTAAAAAAAAACGCTTCCTTTACCAACTCTTTAATCCCGCTGGCTGGGGGGAAAAAAATAACTAAAGTAGTTAGCTATGCCTTCTGGGCTTTGTATGCGGCCGTCTGTAAGGCAAAGGAAGGGTATCTCTATCACATTATAAATAATTAGAAATGAGCGAGGGCAGCACTGAAACAGTCGGAGGTGGTTGGTAAACCCTAGTGTTTATAGAAGCTGTGACGGTCCTTGACGATTTTGTAAAAAGGGAGTCCATGTGGCCAGAAGGATGATAATGCCAGCCAGGGGGACAACTGCCTTTTTAAAATTCATAGCCACTTAATCCGGAGAGAGCTTTGGACGAATGAAGAAGCCCGCGAGGGGATTGGCACGCAGAGGACTGGGCAAACACTAAACAAAAACATACTCTTAACAAAAAAAAAAAAAAGAAAGTAATAAAGCTAGAAAACTCTTTGAAGTAAAAATACTTCTTTGATTAATGAAGTGAAGGGCGCACTCTAACGCGCTCGAGCCTACATGAGCACTGCCTTCATAAGCGGCAACACTTATTTCACATTGATTATTACTTTCACTTATTGCTCCAAAAGAAAATGACCCTGTCAAATTGTCGAAAAGAATTTTCAATACATGTTATCATCAATTTTCAAAGAAAAATGTTTCAAATACTCGTAAAAGTAGTAGGTAAACATGACAGTGATGTTGGAAAATTATTTTTAAAGAATTGACTATGTGTGTGAATGAAAAAAATATCTTGTTAATGAAAAAGTTTCGGTTAAAAAGCTTCAATGGATAAGGCCACTTCATTCATGATTATTCAGTTTGCCCTCAAAGTTTGCGTTGGTCTAGTGGGTAGCGCACTTGCCTTTAGTGTGAAAGTTTAGAGTTGATTCCAGTGAGAGCAAAGACGGCGTTGACCAAGCATCGTGGAAAAAACAGTTGGTAGCGAAAGTCATACTCAAAGCTCGGGTGGGGTAATTACCTCACGACCACTAAAAAAAAAATCGCCATCTGGCAAGGCTTAGCCCATCCTGGGCTGTTCACCACAAGTAGTCAGTATATCGCGATTTTCCAAGTTCGATTGTTTTTCTTTACACTTCACATATACTAAGTCGCATATATTGTCCAGAATAACTGATAGTACAGTGAAAGGTAGAAATTTCATGTATTTACACTGTAATCCAGATGACAACGCCAAAATATTGCACAAATTCCAGCTATATTTGAAATATATCAAAGATTTCTCTAAACACACTAAAATCAATTTTGTCCGGAATAAAATAACCGCTAAAAGTGGGAGGTTAATGTCTGTGCATTTAACATTTCAAGGTTAAAGAAAATCGTCATTGCCGTTTCGTAGAAAATTCCCAAAAAAGTCAAAAGTCTATTATATATCGATTTAGTAAACTGATTGTCAAGTAAATTTAAAATTTTAACAATGCTTCTAATTTACCTCAACAGAAGTAGTGCAATATATTATTCTGAGGGTGCTTAACAATGCCATTACCACAGAACCCTCTAAAAATCATATCCTAGAAAAATGTTTCAAATAAAAGTGGTAGGCAATTATCAGGTAAACTAGCAGGGAGCGAATAACGGAAAAAAGAACATTTATTCGGTAAAGTCGCACATCCAGTTGATGGATTTTGACCAAACCTTGGATGCGATGGTATACCTCAACGGCATATCAAGTTTGAGCTTCCTGCGATTAATCGTTTTTGACATTTTTGTTCACACATACTCAGACCATTCGAAACATTTTTCTCAAACGCAGAGAACTCAAACAGTATTTCCAGTAAAAACTAATTTCGAAATATTTGACAAAATCGTAATACTTCTTCTTACCAGTAGCAAGAGAAAGTAATAGTGAAAAAAAAAAAAATATTAATGATAAGATAAGTGCCACCGGTGGTAAACACGCCCTGTTATTGCTTTTGACAGAATTAAAAAACAAATGACGATTTACTAACCGAACAATCTCTAAAAGAGAGAAAAAAGTAACTACTTCAATAACATGAAAGATAAATCCCATAAAAGTGATTAAACAATACTAGAAGATGTAGGAAACCAGAGAAACAAAAAGTTGGCAGACAAGGAAAGAAGCTTAAAAAAACAGCAACAAGAGGGAACGTTAATTAATATAGTTAATTTTCTTTTTGATGTGTAAACCTTGGCAAAGGTAACAACAACTGGCTGTTATTGTATGAACAGAAATGGTGGGCGGGAAAGAGGAAAAACAGCGAATGGAAAACACTGTCAAGACCAAGTGACGGGGGTGGAGCGAGGCCGGCTACCGTTTACCGCCGCCAGACATCATCCGCAGTAAGGGTTCTTCGCTCCTTGTTACATACGGAGGCCAGCCCAGACTAAAGCAACAATTTCCACAGTCAGAAGTTAATTACAAATTTAAGGTCAGAATCATGTCAAGAAGAGGATGGTGTATAGGAAAGAGAGAGCTGGCTTTGTGTTTGTGTGTGTGTGTGTGTGTGTGTGTGAGCGCCACGACGTTGTTGATCCTCTTCAGTGTTGCGCTACTCCCCTCTTCTGATAGCAACTCGTTCTGACTTCAAAACTTTTGACTTTCTCCTTAATTTAATGGATGTTCATTGTTTTAATAAAACGCCAGCCACCAAACTTTTCTTTCAATTTTACATAAATATTTTGAACTGTCGACTTGTTGCCATGTTAACATTAGTTTACAATAATAATAAAAATACATTACTATATACTTCCTCCAGTGTATAGTGATTATGTATTACTTTCTCTTACTGTTAGCAATAGGAAGTATTGTAATCGAGTCAAATTTTCGACATCGGGTTTTCACCGGAAATATCCGCTATGAGGTCCCTCAAGTGTATAACCAATTACTGGATATATATAATATCTCTATATTTTCGAACTCTAATAATTTATTATAATTCTTCTTATTATAATTTATTTGTTTAATAGCACTAATAATTAGTTAGTGGGATTAGCTAAGTGGTTAGCGTACTGGACTCCAACGTGGAGGTCCCGGGTTCGAGTCCAGTGCTACCCTTAGATTTTTTCTTCCTAGGAACCTATACAGCTCACTGTTCTGTGATGGACGGTGTTGTCTATAGCAAGAGAACACTGTCCGGAAGCCGGCAGTGCATTGAGAAGGCTCCAGGCGCTAATGACCAAAAATGTTAAAGCGCCTTAAATTAAAAAAAACAAAAATTAGTTCGATTCCTTCTTTTATGTTGTTGCGAGAAACTGGATTTTGATTGAATTAGGTGAGCGTAGATTTCAATCTTTATAGTATTCTTTCAGTAGTTTGTGGACTGTGCCACAAACATAAAATGAATATAATGAATAGCTAAGTACTCCAGGTCTAAGAAAAGTTTTTGAACTAAATATTATGAATTCGTTGGAGAAATTTTTATAGGTGTTTAACAGCAATTTTATTTTGTTCCATTAATATAAGCGTCCAAAATACAAAATAGCGGATTTACATGCATTTCTGCCTAATTCTCTGTTGTTTCCTTTTTCAACAATGGAATGAAAATGCTGAGTTTTTTCTATATAGCTCACATTAATTATATAAAACAGTAAATATTATGTTCGAAATAACTTGATTTTTGCATTTTTTTATAAATAATTTTTATTTCACAAATTGATAATTTATAAAACACCTATGGAAAGAAAATTAGTAAAAAAAAATTCTAAACTAGATTTTTCATAGAAACAACTAGCCATAAATAATTAACCAACCACAGTGCAGAACTGAAGGTGTGAAATGTGGGCGTGGTCAACATGATAATTCTAAATTTCTGATTGGCCTAACATACACTCACATTTCATTCCCCTGGAAGAGACGTTGCCGACTCAGCGAAACTTGGGCTGAACTTGCTGAAAGAGATGTATAAACTGGATAGCACTGAGGTGCCAGAACTGCCGTTATCTCCGTAAGTAGCATACGCCAAAAAGCTACTGCTGATAGCGTAAAAAACCCGTCTGTGTACTGCTGGAGAGACACAAAAGTCATCTCTCTCCAACAACTGCAGGAGTTACTTGGGTAGTTTAATACATATAATGCGGCCTCGCCCGCCTTTTTTTTGTATTCTGCTATTGCATGAGGAAATTTAAAATAATAATAATAATAATACAAAAACTAAATATAAATTAATGGCATCTAAACTAGTATACCGAACACATGTATTTCGATTACTAACCAATAAAGTCAAAGTTACGACAACCTTTCATATATCGTTTTTAATGCTATCGAACTTAGGGTTTTTTCTTTATCTTCTTCTTAATCTGAAAAGAATTTCGTACTTTAAGAATTAAGACGCCAAGGGAGAAACCTTGGCAATTTATTTTCTTGCAAAAGATGGCAATCTATCTACGGGACAGAAGTACTACTTTTAAAAAAGACATGGCTCCCCTAATGATTTAATGGCGCTTTTGAATAGGAAATCTCTATGATTGGCTGTCCCAATTCCAATCCTTTTTTAGGAAATAATTATTGTAATAATTAGATTGTGTAGATTATAAATTATAATTGAAACTGTATCTGTATGATGCAGTGGTTACAAATTTATTTTGGCTTTAAATGATAACTTACGTTACCATGCGACAGCGATGTTACCTGGCACTTCTACACGCTGGCGGCAATGCCGTTCGACATAGGTCTCATCAATAACGTTTGTCTACCGTAGCTAGCTTGGCATACTCAGCCTCCAACTTTACACTCTTAAATTCTCTCCTGTCTCGTCTATCTTATCACCATCATTTTGTTTACCAACACGGGTCACCACACATCGGCGTCATAAAAAACATCATTAAAATTCAGGGGCTAATTTATGTGTAGTTACATCTCAGTGAAGAAATTAAAGTAGATTTAATTCACAAAAAAGTTAAACAGAGGTCAAAAGGACAGTCTACTACTTCCATAACCAACATTCACGTCTACCACTTCCATAATCAAAATGACGTCACTATCTAATGTCGTAATGGTAACAATATTAGTTTGTTTACTATACTACAGATAGAATAATGGAAAACTGATGTATTTTAGTGTATAAAGTTTAAAAGAAAAAAGCAATAAATGATTATATTACATTAGAAATTGACAGAAAACTATCGTACATAAATTACAAAATGTGTAAAAGGAACAAACAAATTAACATATATGTTTCAGTGTATGTTTGTTATTTGATGTTTCTTTATGTTTGTTATATGCAGAGCGAAGATATGTTAATTCAATTAGACAACATAGCCGAATCAATTATGCAAAATCAATTATAATTATCCTCTTATAACCGACCGAAGATAGCAATACAAATTTTTTGGGATTGGTTAAAATTTATTACAAATAATTATTGTGGATAATTTAAACTAACAGGCGGAACATATTATCAGAGGGGAAGATGAGTTATAGGCGGGATTTGAGGTAAATTCCCAATTATCCTTTATCGAAAGACAGAGAGATTAATTAACAACATCAGCGCGCTCTTGGACAGGAATAGTACCAAGATGTCGCCATAACAGGAGTCTCATTGATATCCCTATCTCTTTGTGCAAATGTAGCACCATATCCGATAATCAGGATTTACCATAAATATCCTTTAGATAATTTCCAGGTACATTACCATCCCTTTATTAAAGAGATGAACTCACTAATAATAATAATCCAGACACAGAAACACCATGTTTACTTACATAACATTCAACTAATTAATATGCAACATAAACAGATTAAATTTGTACTAATTTAGATGTGTAGAGCGGACAAAAAGCCAAAACCACCGACCGATATCTTCAGAATTTATACCAGAATTTAACAACTGGAATATGTAGATCTGAAAGAAAGCTCTGTTCCACGATGAGGTGGAAAAGAATAAAGCCAATAACATGAGAAATGGATGGAGAGTTAGTTCTCGTCCTAGGAGAGGAACATACTGCGCAACATGAAGAGTGAAAACGATTAGTAAAAGAAGATTTATATATATAAGGCGCGTCAACATCTATATCCATTGGTACTCGGAGTCATCTTGCCGCCCGACAGTGTTCTCTAGTTACAGATAACAGTCATTTGCGAAACTGTAGGAAAACGTAGTGTTTTTGGGCTCTGTATGTAGCTATGTGTCTATGTATGTATGTATAACCTAACCTATGTATGTATGTATGTATAATCCAGTCCAACCCAACCTACCCAACCTAAACCATCTGCCTAGACCAACCCAACCACCCCAACCCAGCCTAACCTAGCCTATGTATTGAGATGTAGTTAATTAATTAGAGTTATAGATAATTTGAAGTTAGTATCACAAAAAAAAACATAAAAACAGTAAGAATACCTAAACAAATATGGATATAAATTGTTATCTATTAACTCTATTACTTAAAGCATTTTATTTTAATTACTGGTCGAATTTGTTTTTTTTTTTTTTGAAAAACTGGTTTAATTTTGAATAAAATAAATAATTATCCAAGAAGTAGAGAAATCTACATTTGCAGCTAAGGTCATGTAAAACTTGCCCAGATAAAAGCAGTTCCGATGCGCATTTCCCACTTATCTTCCATTTTCACCCAAAGTATTCGGTGTCACAGGAGGGGAATAATTTCCCCAAGCAATCGTTCAGGGACCCCGGTAAATAATTACCCTGTCAGCAGCTGTCATACAAACTAAATAGAACAAACTAATTATTTAAATCAGAGATATTTTCCGTGATAGCCTTGTAACGACAAGAGAGAGAACACAAGCCCGACCGAGAGAAAACAGACTCTCTCTCGTACTCTCTCATTTAAGCAGGCTAGAGTGGGGAGAACCTGTATATAAGCCAGTAAGAGATCTAGACATCTATCTATCAGATTCAACTATACACCGCATCGTGTCATATCATCGTGTCATAACTCTACTCTAACCCTTTATTCTATAAAATCATTACAAGTCCAGGGCACTTTGTGTAAACTTATAGCCATATTATAAGTGTCTTCATATCTCGTCTAATTAATCAATCCCATTTCTCTCCTCATCAACTCCATTATTGCCTGCTTCTTTTTTTTAAGGTACATAGCCTCACTGGCTCCATAGTTGTTCCATCAGAGAAGTATTAAATATCTCTGATGTTTTCCAGCTCTGCGGAACCAACCACAATTATTTAAACGTTGATACTTCAATTTAATAGCCGGTTGATATGTTTATACTTTAAACGGTTGATATGTTTATACTTTATTATATTTGTTACACGGTCTTTTTAAAATTTTAAATTAACTAAAAAATAACTTCTTTTATGTTTTGTATATAAAACTTATATATATATATATATAACATAAAAACTTAAATGAAAATGGTTCAGCCTTCAAAGTTTGTATAGATGTGGCGAACAAGGTGGTGAAGGAAGGGAGAAGGTTCTTTTCCGCTGCTCTAAGAAATAACACTGAACTCACTTTCAATTAATTACTCGCGAAAAAGCAGCTCACAGACAAACACACACACACACACACACACAGTGCTTTTCACTCAAGTCCACCATCTTTCTAAACAGTAAGAAGTCCTTGTTCATTGAACTGGCCCAGTAAAGAAACTCCTTTCTTAATTTCTTTTCCCCATATTTAGCTTAAACCACAGTTGTTTGCTGTTGTGGTTAAGGAACTTCTTCAATACTTTAACTATCAACCAGAGAAATATTGTAAGAAAATATGGAGAGAGCAGAGAAAAAAAAACATGTTTTCAAGCAACTAAATATTACAGTGTCATTACATGATTACATTAACGATTTGAATTTTGAATAATTGCAAAATTACTACTAGCAAAGGGATATTCTGCGGAATTGTGTCTAGTTTGTGTAAAGATCGAAATTTTTTCTCCTATGCTTAGTCACGTTACTCCTAAAAACAGATCTATGAAGAAAATTGACATGAAAATGAACAGCAGAGCTTGCGCAAGACTGACGTCATGCAGTCAGTTAACTTATTGTTACTGTTTTGATATTCATTCAAGTGATAATTGAAAGGCTTATTTTTAAGAGAACCACGAATAGTAAATTAATTCGATTTTTACAATTAAACCTTATTTTTATCCTAAGCCGTAGCAGGATGGAAACATCATTAATGTAGCATTTCTTTTCCAACTGGCTACTGAACGTACATAATTTATTTTGCGTCCATCCAGTTAATAAGCGAAATTAAAGCATATATACATCTTGCAGTCAGAAGGGAATTCTTTCTTTTTAAAGGTTGGCGGAAAGTAAAAGAGGCCCTCTGCCCTGCGACCTCCACGGTCTAATGAGCTCTTTTAAAGGTTATTCCATATCTTCTCAGATCTTCATTTTCTTCGACCTGTATCAAAGACTCCTTACAAGTGAGATGTAAGTATTATGTCTCTTTAGCACTTTATAGCCTACAGGCGAGCTAGGTTGAGCCAACCAACCTGTCTGCCATATTGTAGCAGTGTTATTTCTGATTACATATTGTCCAATCCCTTTCAAGGAGACTTGCCGGCTATTCATTGAAATACTGTCCGAGGAGAAAGCAGCTAACGCAGCATTGGCCTCAATTAAATGCCTATGGATCACAGCTCTACGCTCGTTGAGGCTGTAAGGCCAAGAGCTTTCGTCGCATAGCTCCTTAAAGTTTTTTTATTAGTTAGGGTCTTGTAATAATAATAAAAATAACATAGTATTTCCAAAATACAATCAACCAGTGTCGTTTGTGATATAAACATATAGTTGAAGTCATCTCTCCACACGAATTGATTACAAACCTTACTCTGACGATGGATAGAAATCCGAAACTGGTTAGAACCAACAAAATGAAACATGCTATGACGGATAAAATCATAGATATTTACAAATTCATAAAACCTATTGTAAATATATTTAAGCCTTTTGAAAAAATTACCTATTTTTGATAAAATTTGTTATGAAAATTAACATAAGGTGTCACAGATATTTTCCGAGTTAGCCTACTTCTTTTTGTGGTGTCGACCGGTTTCAGGCATTCGTCCATCATCAGGGTGTTTCTGTCAAACAGGGTAATAACATAGACTTGCACAGAGCAAATTCCGTTGATACACTGCTGATGGGCGAACGCCCGAAACCGGTCGATGACCACAAAAAGAAGCTGGATCACGGAAAGTATCTCTGATGCTTTCCAGTTCTGCGAAACCAACCACAATAGCATAAGGTGCTTGCATAGAAAGTGCACGTTGCTGGCACAGAAAGTGGCATACGGTGTAGGGACATAAAGTAAATTTTTGGATGTATGTTTAAACAACACTTTCCCCCCTCATTCAACGTTAAAGAAAGATCATTTAGAAATACGTATCAAAATGCGAGAGGATGTACTTACGATTTTGGCAAATTTCAGAATTCATTTTTTTATTAAAACCGGATATGAATGTGTATAGATCGCTAATTACGCTGATAAAATAGATTGCCGGTGTCATGTCTTGATGATATTTGCCGGCGGTGTGTTTTGCCTCAGGCAAAAATCATACTGGCAATCCGTCCAACTACCCTCCCCCCGCTAATTCACTTAACACCTCACATGAGGCGTAACGCATCACCCTAAGACAAGCTATTCATATTCTGCACCGTAAGATACTTCAGATCCGCCTACTTGAACCCCTAAGTGATCTGAAATGAGACTTTTCACCGGAAATACAGGTTTGAGATATCCTGAGTCCAGAAAAGTGGTTTTTAGGAAAATGGTCTGTGTATGTGGTTGTGTGGTGTATGTGTGTGTTTTAGTGATGTATATACAATATATTATCTCAAAAGTGGAGTAAAGAAGCTAAGCTACCTCTGTCAATCCGACACGAAAGTTTCGACAAAAATCCGCAAAGAGCGAGAGCTGTTTTTTGTTTTTGCATTTTTTTCGAATTGGCTCCAATGGTAAATTTCCTTAATTGTAATGGATCACTATGACATATTCCCGGGTCACAATGCCGTAACGTATTTAAGGCGTGTCTTAAAAGCAACCGATCATAAGGCTCGCCCGCAAGCTGCTCGTCACATGAGGTGTGATATGTCTCCCTACTATATCCATCAGCATTGACTGATCACTCTACCGATCGGTATTGGAAGCAGAAATAAAGGAGTTGTAGGTGATATTGAATTTCTTATAAGGGCAATCCACCCCCAATTCTCTATCATTGAATTCTCATTCAACATTCATTCATTGTCCATCGTTCAACACCACTCATCCACAACCATCGCACACTGACATTACGCACTGACATTGACGCACACTGACAGTCAGTCTGCCACTCTCTTGTCACGTTACCTTACTCTTCTCTAAGTTTTATAATAAAGTCCTTGCAGTTCTCATTACTAATATGCCATACACAGTAAGTAAGTGCAACTTATCTCTATCATCGTTTCTCTACCCATTTATGTTTATTAACAAATAAATGTCCATCACTTTTATTTGAAGCATTTTTCTGAAAACCTGGTTTGACATCCAGATATGGCTAATTAACTAGCCTCAAAGTGTCATTTCAATACGTAGTCCGATCCTTATCTTATGTATTATTAAAGAAAGGCAAATCTATTATAATAATTACGTGTATGAAACTATTTGTTCATATTATGAATTCAATCTACTTTTGAAATTGTAAAACTATTAAGTGCAGAATGTTAGGTGTAAATTAATTTTTAGTTCAATTAATAACAGTCCTATTTCTTGTGGTATCCAACATGACTGACAGCTCCTTTACACCACATACTGATACATTTTACTCAAAATCCATCCCTCCATGAACAATCTTTTCCATGGCCTATTTAGAAATGTGAAAATTTTAAATTTAAAACAGAAATTCTAAATACCTTGTAAACATGATTTCATAGGAATAAATATTACGTGACAGAAAGAAATACAAATATATAAATTTAAGAGGTTGGAAAATATTTTCAGATTTATTTTTATAAAGAAATATCTAAATGTAATGTTCCAACACAATATTGATGTCAATACAATATTGGCCTTCTTATCCGATAAAAAGAAACTCTCTTTTTATTTCCCGTTTAATTTCCCACAGATAGATTTTTTTACAGCATCTCAAAGAGAAAAAAAAAGTGGGTAAACAGAAATAGGCCGTTGCGAAGTGTAAGTTTTATGGAAATAAGTTTTTCTCTTCTCTCCTGTGAATATATTCTTTTTTATCCATTGACAAAGAGGTTGCCGATGTACAGAGTGACAACAACAATCACAAGCCTCGGGCGCATTTCGTGTTGCCTTGAAGAAGAGGTGATTTGATAGTAAAGTTTCCAGTACCCAAGTATATACACATTGAAAAAATATATAGACATTAGATGCACTGGGAATGAAATGTTTTTCAAAAATAACAACGGATATTGATGGAAGAATAGAAAATAAGAGAAAACCCACAGAGATTGAGTACTTGGATTAGATTGAGATGGAGATGGAAGGAAGGCCTGTCTGGAAAGGATAAGGAAAAATGACAAAAAAACAAAGGAAATTGGAAACTAGACGCTAGCGTTACGTAGCGACGGGTCATTGTAATAACTGTGGAGACAAAGAATTCTCGGTTCATCTCATTTTCTCTCATCTTATCTGAGTCTTCTCTCTTCTCTTTGTCTTCTGGCTCTCTTTTGGTATTTATTTTTTAAGTTTATTCATGTATACATACATATATGTGAATCAAATCCCATTGGGGAGGGTCATATATATCGCATCTGGGATCAAAAGTGCATACTGATACAATCACAATTTCCATCTTATTCATATTGATTCAATTCCAAGTAGGTTATATTACATCTAAATTTGTTCGGCCACTCTGCTTATTTCAGAGCAAATAACACAAGGATCAGAAGATATCTTTGGCTTCATTACCGGCCACAACAGACCATACAAGGGCTGCCTTCCTCCTACTGCACTCATATATTTTTTATTCAATTTTTTTTTTCCTACCTATTTCATATTATTTTTTAGTTTCTCTAATGTATACGAGTGTACCTTACCAAACAAATAAAATGAAACTTTAGAGTTGCATAAAAGTCGTTGAATGAATATCTTTAACTTTCGTCTTCAAGTATTAACAATTCTTACATTGGCTCTAAGCATTTGGAGTTTTCAAAAAAGATTGATGTACATTTTAAAGTAGAATACTCTCTCATTTATTTGTAACTTTGGCAAAAATGCAATTTCCTTCGATAAATTATTTTATCACTTCACAGAATCAAGATCTCCAAGAACATAAAATCTTTAATTTATTATGGGTTGATAATTTCTCTTGTAATGGTTTATTCGGTAATTGATGATGTGAAATGCAGAATTCGCAAGTGGATGCCCGTGAGATAAAATACTAATTACCTGCGCTTGACCAATTAATTAAAGGTGCGACACAATCGCCTGTTCGATAGTAAGGTCACAGGTGTCTCGGTCACGATTTCATCGATCCTCAACAGACACCCCAGTGCAAAGTAACTCCTTTTATTTTAGATGTTAAAATGTATGAATTTCAAATTTATTAGAAATAATTTGGCAGATAATTTTAAGCTCTTAAATTATTCATGTAACGGAAAAGGAGTGTGTATCTGTTTAATTTGAAGAAATTAAGACCAGTACAATATATAAGGCATTGGGGCGAACAGACACGCCTGTTGAATGTTCCCCAGTGTGCCTTATTTGGGCGGGAGATTTAAGGCCGGCAGTACTAGGAGGGCTGGTTGCATGAAATACAAGAGTGTAGTAGACTATGTACTCCCCCTACCCATACTACCCATACACACCCACACATCTACACATTGTGGTAGTTGTTGCTGTGCTTATTTCACTTCTACAACAAAGACTTCAACTCTTTATTAATACATGTATTTCTCTTTATAAAGTTGTGGCCGGGACTTTACTTACATCCACTGTTTGCAACCATACTGCAAGAAGTGCTTTAAAATGGACTTTACATTATTCACATCTGTGCCCCCGCCAGCAAGCTTTATTTACCTGTTTGATTATTCCCTCTAAATTTTTTCCCAGGTTTAGAAAAGTTTCACCAGGTTTTTCATTCATAGCAAAATTTGCAAAGTGATGATGTCCTGCTGTCCACCAACAAACCTGCTTTTCCAAGGTTACAAAATTCCTTCCTACTGCTGTTTTTCTTTACAGCGAAGTAATTGAATATGAATTGCTCCATAATAATCTTTTTCTTTTTTTTCTGGTCCAGTTGGTACTGGCATGTTCCCTCATTACGAGAATAATAACATTCAGGAAAGCTGCACTTCCGGATTGATGGATTGTGATCAAAACTTCCCAAGTTTGACTTTTCCATTGATTTTTCGTTATTGATTTTGTTTACTGTTCACCAACCGTCCACTCAACCCTTCTCGCACTCTCATACACACACACGCACCGACCAATCACAAGTTTCGGAACTTTTTTTATTCAGAGGGGCCCTAAAAACATATATTTTCTGAAACCTATTTCAAAAATTTAACTCCTCTTATAGAGGTATGTAATAATAGAAAATGTTGGTTCTAGTTAAGAAATTCCATTTTTGAAAGAATTAAAGGTTTTCAGATGTTTAAATAATGAAATGTAAAAACAATAAATTCTTTGGCAACAACTTCCCCTGAAGGGGCAAGGCCTACGGACGGCGATTTTTATTGGTGTCAATCACAGTTCTAGCTTGCGCCTCCAGGGCCGCTGATTACTATAGCTAACTTATCGCAAGAAAGGCGAGCTCTCCAGCCAATAGAATAAGCGGGGGCTAAATAATAAGATTTTATATAAACCTGCACCTCCTATGCAAAGTTCACTTCAATAATCATTTATTTTTGGATAATTTTTGGTTAATAAAACAACGTCACAAACGGTTACTTGGACACCGTTTTAATTTTTTTCTTCGATGATTTCCTAAAAACTTCATTTCTGTAACAAATCGTGTGAAATATTCACATGACTCTCTCTTACTTTACTTCTGACAATTCCAACTGGAACAAATTTTCTCCAAACTTTTCTTAATGTTTTATTCATTAACTAATCTTTTAGGAATCTTTTCAAGAATTTTGGAAATGTACACTGTTCTTGCAGAACTAAAGTTACGAGTTCAGCACGATACCCCCACTAAAATCAATTTAAATAAAAATACTTCAAATAGAAAAGGTATGCCATTATACGTGTAGTAAGTACAATAGATTTAAAGAGGTCGTTGGTGTCGATCGATTGGAGAAAATCTAAAATTTTTTTTTTATTAATTTAAGGCGTCTCAACATCTGTGGTCATTTGCGCCCGGAGCCTTCTCAGTGCACTGCCGGCCTCCGGACAGACAACACTGTCCATCACCGGACAGTGAGCTGTAGTGGAGGCTTTTAGGAAGAGAAAATTTAAGGGTAGCAGGCTGGATTCGAAACCGTGATCTCCGCGTTGCTAGTCTAGCGCGCTACCACTGAGCTAATCCCTTCCCTAAATCTAAAATTTAAAAACAAAAACAGTTGAGTAAAGGGATACTTCCGGTAAACGGATTTCCACTGAAACATTCTTGCTTTTTCTCGTACATGAATACCAAGTTTGAATTTATGGCAACTTTTCAAGTTTGATTTATGGAAGTTTTCCCCTCTTTTTATTATACAATAGCTAAAACTGTTTAAAAAAAAAATGATAAGGCTTGTAACCACTAAAAGAATGTTGTTCGCGTGTTGGGGAATTTTCTGATATTTAATTTATTGCTAACATAAATTTTATTTATGGATTTGAATACCAATTGACGATTTGAATACTATTTTATATTTTATTTATTATTGATGATCAAATTTTACGACAAATGTTTATTTAAGAACCTCTACATTACTGAAATATTATTATATTAATATATTTTAGCAATGTCATCCAAACGATCTTGTGCAATTTTCGTAATTGAGTTTTCACAAAACGAATGGTCTGTCATAACACTCGTGTGTGAGTGTGTTTGTGTGTGTGTGTGTGTGTGAACAGAAGATCTTAAAGGAAGAGAGAAGCCGAAACTCGGCATTCCGTTCAGATAGTACCCGTCACATCTCCCTTGAGCGTTTAGGCCAAAAATGTGATTTTACTGAATGTTTTTTTTTTCAGTTTCACTCGATTTTCTCGAAAACGGCTGCAACTATTTTCTTTAAACGTTATACCCAATCTACAGTACACACACACAATTACACACAAACACTTTTATTTGAAACATTTTCCCAGGAAAATTGATTTTTTTGAGAGTTCTGGAGGAACAGTAGCGTTATGCTCCCCTCTAAAGTACCATTTCAGTGTATTGTTTGGTTGTGAAAGCCGTATATTATTGATGTACCTTAGTAGGATTGTTTCAAATTTACAAATTTGAAAAAATCTGAAAATCGAGATTGCCACTTACAGAATAGGTTTTTGAGGTTTTTTTCAACGATTTCTTTTAAACATGGAATGCTAATTGAAAAAAAATATTTTAGAGGTTATATATGGGTCTATCGATTAGGTTTAAATTTAAATTGCCACAATTTGTTAATTAAAATGTATTTATTGAAGAAAGTTGAGTGTGTTTCACAACAGATTTTTTTTGTCTTTAATCTCTACATGTTGAAAATCACTTTTAATGTTTTTAGAGTTTATGTACAACTTTGGCCAGTGATTTTTGTGGAATAATTATCACAATTATAAAAGTGTTGTAGAAAAAACTTATCTTTTTTTTGGATTGAATGACGTAATACAGATAATTTTGGAAGGAGGCTTGAGAGAGTTGTACTGATACAGGGAAGGACAGGTTCAATAGGGAAGAAAACATCAATCTTTATGTGATAAAATGAAAATACCACACACAGTAGGGCGGCAGAATTGTGTAAGAGATGCACATATGTTGTGGATATGACCTCCGATTGACTCCAATCCTGTTTCTAATAAATTATAATTAGGGAATGGAATAGCTAAATGGTTATTTTACTGGACTCTCACGCAGAGGACCCGGGTTCAAGTCCAGCTGTGCTACCCTTAGATTCTTTCTTCCTACGAGCCTCTTCTACATGTAGAAAGAGTAGAGGCGCCTCTGCAGGTGATGGAGAGTGTTGTCTGTAACGAGAGAACACTGACCAGAGGCCGGCAGTGCACTGAGAAGGCTCCGGGCTGCAATTATCATAGATGTTGCCGCGCCTTAAATAAAAAATAATAATAATAAAATAAATTATAATTAAATGAGAGTTCCGTTAATGAAGAGGTAGAGATTGCAGAGGAGAAAGAGTACTGTTCTCGAGGGAGATGATGGTTCAAGATATATAAACATTTAAGTGGCTGGACCAAACAGATTATGTTCTGCTCAATCTAAGCTGGTTCAGCGTTGGCGGGAGGAGGGGATAGGAATAGCGCAGTTGGCAGGCGTGACCTGCGATCTTGCTGGAGAAGGTCGTGATCTCGACCAGCTCTCCAGCTCAGACTTGGTGTGTCACGCTTCTTAGCTTAACTCACATTTACTACCTACACTACTTTTATTGCCCTCTTAATTATATATTTATTTTTTGTTTAATAACGGGCGCGAAATAAAGAAATAAATGACTTAAGTACGACATTCATTCTGCAAGAGTAAATATGCAGACAAGGTTACATACCAGTACAAGCTAATTCACTTTTCATCACTTCGGTATTAACTTGGTATAAAGCCCTCTTATTTTTGGAGGGGGATATATTTATATGTAGGTTCTTTGTTTTATATTTATTATTTTTTTTTATATTTACTTTCTTTTACTGCTTAAGTGGAAGTATTGCGATTGTCAGTTTTCCGGAATTGAGTTTTCACAGGAAAATAATGTGTTTTTTTTTAGAAAAATTGGATTTTAAACTGTATGTGTGAATGAACGTATAAAATGGTGGGTTTGTGTGTGTGTGTGTGTGAATTTATTTGTATGAACAAAATCACACATGAATACATAGCTACACTCTACAGATCATTGCTAATAGTTTATTACAAACACGAAGCATATAAGAGACACATCAGAACTTGTGATTAGCAACGACTTTCTTCCTTTTTAGCCACTCATCAGTCTACATATTCACTAATTGAAACTCGAAGTATATAATTTACGAATATTGGGTTATTTACTTACTTACATATCTTACTCCAGCAAAAATTATTTCTAAGTAAAGGAATAGCTTAATAACTTTTGGCAATATGCAACGAAATAGAACAATTTAACCGAAAACAACCTTCAATGAAAGTTTGTTTTGCCAGGTATTATTTCTTCCTTTTAGTAAAAAAGTTTAAGCTGTACTATAAGTTAATCACTGGATATTAAATGAAAAAAGTATCTTGCTTTGTAATTGGTTACTGATAGTGATAAATGTTATAGCACAATTCTAATCATAAAACAGCTCGCTCTTTGAATGTACAAGCATATAATAGCGAGGCAGTGATACACTGGACGTACAGCCATTGATGAGTAAAGAGATAGTAACATGGAAGAAATAATCTATGCAGCGATCAATGAGCTGGTTGAATGGTGACTGGCTGCAGTAAATAGAGGGACCCAAGTGTGCAGGAAGTTCAATACACCGGCAGAGATGAAACAGAAATGGGGGTGCAGCATAGCTTGGTCCCTCCAGCCTTGATAACTGTCCACTAGCACGATTTAACAACAGCTAATGATCACTTCCTGCCCGTGCTTTCTACATCCGAACCTTGTAGTTGGGCTACTTCTCTAAACTCCAATAGCAAGCAATATAATGCACTCTCCCTTCTCATCAATATCCAGATTGCCAAGGAAATAATACTGAAATTTCGAGCGCGCCATCTACTGATTAGTATGAAATATGCGTGCCAAAAAATTTGTGAAAGACCCTGATACGCCTTTCTCTTACTGCACTTAATACAATAATAATTTATATTTTTTTTTCAAAATTATAATTTTTAGACTTTCTTTTCTTTCTTTCTTTGGGCAAGATTTTGACAAGAAATTTCATGATCTGGAAATGTTCACGAGAGGATATCTTCTCCTCCAAAACCCAGAGATATCTAAAATTTTAGCCCTTCTAGCATGCTTCTTCTCTTTAATTCGGTTCGGTTTCGGATTCTCCTGTAGAGACAGAATCTGAATCATCAAGTTCTTCCACACACACAAAAACTTTGAAAGTAGAAGCACAGTGTCCTCTCGAACTTGATGCACTGAAGATGGAGAAACATCTTAATCCAGGGACAGAACTAAAAAAAATTAGCAAGATATGATGGATGGAATTTCAGATATCGTACAGAACTGCGGACTCAACCATACTCAAGCTCCGTGTAGCTAAGCTTCCAAACCTTCCCTGGATGGATATAATAGCGTCGTAGGATGTTAGAAGATTAGGCAGTTTCCTTCATCTTCGCAAGGAATCTGCAAGCGCTTCCTATTTTAGGCCAAGCTACTTCATTTGTCCTAGGATTTCTCTTGAAAAAAATCTCTTGGCGTATGCAACCATTTTCCTTAAGCTGTTGCATGCCTCTGATCTAATCCGTTAACATCCAGACGTGTTTTTGCCTGCTCCAGGCTTTGGATGGTTTTTCAAAGCAATGTTCTCTTAGCTTAAACGCTATTTCTATGCAGAAATAAGTAAGACGCAATGTTTAATTGTCATTAAAATAAAGTAATGGCGGATGTACATAGACGTTCTCAGCATAAAGGAAGTACTTGAATTTGATTATCTGCTTGAAATCCAGCGCCTCTTCCAAATCCCAACAACATATGGCATATTGAAATATGTCAGATTTCTTAGGACCCACTAAAAGCAACTTTTCCGGGAAAATACTGAAGTTAGATGTTGATGGGTACTGTTAGCTGTCCAATAGGTCAAAAAAGAATCATTGGAGCCATTTCCCAGAAATTCTGAAAACATAGAAACCTATTTTCTTCCCATTTTCTTCGATTTGGAATGCCAACAATTCTTTAACGTAGAGATGTTAGAACCGTACACAGTACGGGCACTTTAGAAGAAAGCTCAATGTTGCTGCTTCCCAGGGCCCCCAAGGATCAGTTTTCTCAGGAAACATGGTTCAAATATAAGTTTCAGGCATAGATGTGTGTGTCTAAGCCAAGTATTTTAGTAAAGTCACAGTTCCAGTCGATGGATTGTGAATTAAACCTTCGGATATTTATCCCTAAACAGAATATTAAATTTGTAATTTCTATTAATTGCTTGTTTGCAATTTTCCATCAAGTTTGTAATATTCCGTTGTTGAGACAATTTGTTCGTACACATCACATTCCATTCGCTTAAAAACATTTTTTCATAATCAGAGATCTTCAAAACAATTGTTTCCGGTGAAACTTAATCCTGAAAATTTGACACAATCCTAATACTTGCTGCAGAGCAGTAAGAGAAAGTAAAAACAACATATTTACGCCCTAATCCATAACACTCGTTAATATTCCATAATCAACGTTCCCCCTTAAAAGAAAAAAGAAAATAGAAGAAAGAAATCACCCCTGCTTAACAAACTGAAACAGCTTTATTTGGGCGGGTGGGTGTGCGGCCGCAGTGTCCAGCAGGTGTTGTAACATTTAATTAAAACTGAATGCCTTATGGATGCATGACCAGTATGACAAGATGGATGTTTGGCCACAGTGTGCATGTGTACATGGTATGTTATTTACAATCCTCTCTCCACGGCAACGGCATACGTCATCCACCAAACATACAATGTACACTTGAGGGGCGTTTATGCACGTGTACCCATCATACCCAAAACTGTCACCAGCACAGCGCACTCTACTACGGTCCTAGCACTTCACCGCAAGTAATTCCACTTTAATTCAGTGGCCACTATCATATCAAATCCCATGTAAACTATTAAATATAAATTATTTATCAAATTAACAAATCACAAGTTGTTTAAAGCTGGCTCAAACAAAAGTGAAAGACCTCTCTGTGTATGGTTTAGCGAAACCTGTTGTTATTGGAGAAAGTCGCAAAACCTTGAAAAAATTGTTCTGTATAGTTACACTTCCGGTGAACCAATTTCGCTTCAAACTCTGAATTTTGGCATCACATTTATTTGTAATTAATATTAAATAGTTGTTAGAATAGTGTTATAAACTGAAATGGCACATTACAGGAAACCATAACCCCATCTCACCCTCAAAACCCTTCTATACGGAATTTTTCCTGGGAAATATTATCAAATAAAAGTCATAGGTCAACATGTATGTAGTGTATATGGACAGCTGAAAGAAATGTTGGAGCCATTTACAAACAGGTCGCAAAAAGTTGTAAAATCCATTCAGCGATGTTGGTACTTGTGGGCGACCGATTTTGATTAAAACATTATCGAGTCCTCTGGCAGCATTTGAACTACAATAATTTGACACGATTACAATATTTCTTCCTACTTACAGTAGTAAGTAAGAGAAGGTAAAAATTCTAATGTCACAACCCTTAAATGAAAGCAGAATTTTTTAGGTTAGAAGTCGGGGTCACCAGAAAAGTATTTCCACATGTTAGAAATCTCCAAATGTATACATGGGCGAATAAGAAAAACTAGCATGACGTATTTGGAAATTTTCCCACCATTATAAAAATCAGTGTTACGTCTTCATTCATAAGCAAAAGGCAACTATAAAAAACAAAACTATATGGTAAATAGAGTATCACCAAAAGTGTAGAAAGACTAGGATGGTCAATAGGAACGTGAGATTAGCCTTTTTGAAGCAGTTACCATAACACACTTTGCAGACTTACTCATCTAGTACGAACTGCAGTCGAATAGACATCTGGGTTGAATCAATCCGAAGGCATTAAGGCTTAAAGGATTTTAATAAAATGTAATAAGAATGTCCCATAATTGTCAAGATATAGTAATCCTTTTCCAAATTATAAATATAGTTATACGTTTTAATTAACAATGTTTTTTTTAGGGGGGGGCATCGACAGCTTTGGTCATTAGCGCCTTAATTAATTATTAAAATTAATAAAAATATGATGCGAAACATTCACACACACCCTTCTCTTACCTCAATTCACTTAGTTCTAAATAACCATTTTGTTTTTTCTATATTTCCATATTTAAAAAAAAAAAAAAAATATTGTTACTATTGATATTATACTGTAGAAGGAGTCTGCACTACATTGAAATGTCATTTTAGATCAGATCGTCCTCCCCTTCCCCCCAACTAACTCTGCAATCAGTTTTCACAGGAAAAAACTTTGAAAAAAGACAGGTCTTTATATGAATAGATAGTATACCAAAAATAAAAAAACACATACGGTTAAATAAAGTTAAATATAAGCCAGTAGTAATTTGTGTGAATAATTTACTACCAAATACATCTATAATACAAACCAATTGTAATGCTCTCTCAAATCTCTCAAATATTAATTTAAAAGCTATCATTGGTGTTGTTCTTGTATAAATAAAGTTGTTTTTGTATCATTTAAAACAATTTGATGTAATTTTTTTTTTCGTTAAGGTTTACTGAAGTCTAAATTCTAATTTTTTTTTATGGAGCTCGTCGTTTGACGGTTGCTGACCAGGGCATATAATGTAAGTTTTTTTTTTTATAATACTTCTTTTGTTCCGCAAAGTTTAAATAAACCAACAGGTTTCTTTGTTATATTCAAAATCATGGAAAGGTAGGGGAGGGAAAATAACTTGCAGTAAAGTCCCACACACTTCAGTTCCACGATTTTCTCAAAAACCCGGGTTTTTGAATAAACATTTATCATTTCTCATTAAAATTACATAGTCGAAAAACTGACCGTTTAATAAATGAAATGACGCAGTAGGGGTAGCCGAATGTCAACCTTTACCGGAAACCCCCCCCCAAAATGTTTTTAATAAAAATTGCAAAACTGCAAATGTGTAATTTCTTATAAAATTCAAACAAAATCGTTGGCAAACTAAAGAACGTATCGCAAAAACTAGAAAATCCGCTTAGTAAAGTGGTACTTCCGGTTGAAAGATTTTAACCGTTAACTTCATGTCGGACTCCTTAGAGAATGTCACACGGAATATCAAGTCATCTCATACAAAAAAATATATATATATGACAGAGTGAGAGCTAGAGGTGGGAAAGTGAGTGAAACCATTAATAGTATAACTTTTTCGGATTTGCGGACCTCTACTTGCGGTGTTAACTCAATTTCCAAAAAAAAAAAATTGACAGCAGTAAGAGTAAGTATAACTTGTAAAAGTCAACAAAATGGATATTTAAAAAATTATATTCTCGAAATTTATTATTCTTTGTTATTATCATAAATGGAATACATTTTAGTTGTATTCGTTTTTCTAATCATTTCTGTTTAAATATTTATCAGCGAATATGACAGAAATTATGCGAAATTAGAAATCTTTGAGCTTTTGAAATGACGCTGGTATTAATATTAATGAGAGCAGGTGTTCGTTTGGCTGTTGTTGATGTTAGAGCTCTCTAAGAAAAGAGTCATTAGTAAATTAATATTCAGAACTTGTATAATTGATTATGTAAAAATGTTTACTCTAAATGACTATGTAGAATATCACTGACAAGTTTTTAAAATACAATTATTACAATCTGTTTATTTTGTTATTGTTGCAATCTGGTGGGACTTGTGTGGTGAAATAGTGGTCTATTGTTTAACAAAATTGTATAAATTATGACGGTTGGTCGTTTTATAATATATTCACGTCACGTTATTTATTTACAATTTAGGAATTTTTTTTTTTTAATGAAGGTAGATCTTTTAAGACGTGATTGTGTTCGATAGTTATTTGGAGTTCGCAATCCTTCAAGAAAGCCGCGAAAAACTGAAACAAATAAAAAATATTTAGTAAGTACGCGCTAAGGGTTGCTAGATTTTAACCGAAATGTTCTATCGCATCCTGCGGTAAACTACAGGAATATCAAATTTTACTGCATACGATTTTTCATTTTATTGTCATGCTGTTACGCAAACACTAATTAGACTTGCAGTAATCATATTTTTTTATTTCCTGTTACTGCTATAAAAGGAAGTATTGCAATTGTGTCAAATTTTCGATATCGAGTTTTCCCGGAAATAAACGTTTTGAGATCACCTGGGTATGAAAAAGTGGCTTCTAGAAATTAGTCTCTCTCTTTTAAATACAGAGGTATTTGGTCAGCATATGAAGTTAAAACTATCAGGGGCCCGATAAATAAGGTTTTGATTAAAACTGATGAACCAAAAGTGTCACTAAATGGATTTATCAGTTTTTTGCTAGTTTCTGGAAAACGGTTCCAACGATTTTCTTCCAACTTTGTACATGCAATACATACATGCAGATCTGTGACATTTATTTGTAACTTTTTTCCAGGAAAATTTATTTAAGAAAAATTCTGGATGAAGGTTGGAGATTATGGTTTCTTTTAGAGTCAGTCATTACAATTTATTATACTATTCTATCATCTAGTTAATATTAATTACAATGAATTTGATGACAAAACTCCGAGTTTGAAGAAAATCCACACAACGGAAGTGTAACTTTAGGAACGGTTTTTTGTTTTTTTTTTTTTTAGTTTTTAGATTTTAAACGATTCTCCATAAAGATGCCAAACGGTTTTCGTTAAACTTGGAATACTAACCAGAAATACAGAGAGCTATTATTATTTTTGTTTGACATATAAATTGAAATGGCAATGCAAAGGCATTGTCTGAGTAAATTCATATTCATGACGAAAAGTGGGAAGCTACAGTTAGTAGCGCCCTAGGTAGCGAAGGCCGGAACTAAACGGCGTGGAAACTGCGGCGTGCTTAACACACCCAACCCCCTATTCAAATCGCCGTCTTGGCAAGCCTTGGCCATTTGGTTTGCGCCACAGGTTTTTTTTTTTTCTAGAAGGGGAGGTGGAAGGTCACGTTCCCTCCAAAAGTATTGAAGACCAACTAAGTATATAGTAAGAATTATAAGTTTTAAGATAGTTTGCCAGTTATAACTATGTAAATTGCAGTAAGATAAAGTCGTGTGAGTGTTTCACACCAGATTTTTTCTCATATTCTGAATACTTCAAAACTTATATTTCCGGTGAAACTTTGAATAAGATCGAGTAGCCGATGTAAACAGTGTATGTAAGAACAAAACTAGGAACTTCAGGGGGGGGGGATTGGGTACAAAGACCCTACCCTATAGTTCGTGTAAATAAACATATTATTTTTTTACTTAATTACCACTATCACTAGTGAACTAAATGAATCATATTCCACCATAACTCGGACATTACCGCTATATGACCTGATATCCGACACAGATCAGAAATTATCAATAAATTTTACAAATATCCTCTTCCTCAGCTTGATAGTGTCTAACAGAGCAATAGAACAAAGTGAATGTCGCGGTAGATCTCTTCTGATCCAAAGTGAAACAAAAGTATTAGTTATTAATCCAATATTTCCTCATAAATTTGACCATAAAAGAACAGCAGTATCACTGTTAATATTGATTTTTTGGTAATGTATTTTTAATAATAAGAAATCTGGTGTGAAACAGTCGCATATTACTTTCTCTCATTATAATTATTACGAATCCAATTGATAAATTTTATTGAATTTTGGAATTTTTACTACATATTTAGTTGCATAAATAAAGATGTTGGGGAACTTTGAAATTAAATTTGAAACAACCAGCTGAATATGGCTGGACTCTGTAGACGACTACTTCCGCCTATGTCACCCATAATAAAACCTGTAATGGTAGTGTAAACTAGAGCCATAATAAAATGTCGCTGATCCTCAGAAATCAATCTCTTCACGACAATATTTCAAATAAAACTGACAAATTTACATAAACACTCACCGACAAGAAATTCCGGCCACTTAAAAAATTACATGTAATAAATAATATAATATTGTCTGGTCTTTTTTCACCAGTTATTTTGTTTTGGCAATTAACAGTGAACATTTTTAGAGTAAATTGAATTTTTTACATTTCACTTGGAATAAAAAAAATAAAAAAAATTAAAAATGTTTACTAGTATTTTAAAAATGTTAATTTTTATTCAATTCCAATTGATTTTTAAATGCTTTAACTTCGCTTTACCTTACCTCTTGACTAGAGAAACTTAAAATTAAAAATTCGAATTTCAAATGCCGAGGATGTCGCACGTGCCATAGCACATATTGATGACATCCGCTCCATCAGATATGCAGCCTTGCTATTGGCATCCCTATCCCTACCAAACTCTGCGAGATGCAGTGCAGCATTACAGAGAAACAGAAGATGAGGCTTAGGGCGTCCAAGGGCCACTGAACTGCGGAACGACCGTTTTTAGAAAATGACTGCTTTACGAAATCGTCATCTTACAGCTGTTGAAGTACTTCATCGCTTCCAAGAAGTTTGAAGTGTTCAAATTTCTGAGGGAACAGCTCCAAGGAGATTGAATGAGAAAGGTTTGATAGCTTTTCGCCCTACAAGAGAGCCAGAACAAACCAGGGAGCACCGAATTTCTCGCCTTGAGTGTGCATCCATTGGTCTATCGAGCAGTGGGCAAGAGTATAGTTTACTGACGAGTCCCGATTTGCCTTAAGGGCTCCAGATAGCCGTGAACGAGAGTGGAAGAGAAGAGGTGAGAGACTTACACAATGCAGTTTTGTTCTCACTAGCCATTCCATCGAGGCTCTCCGATGGTTTGGGCAGGTATCAGTTCAGAAAGACCTACGGAGTTAGTGATCGTCCGAGGAGGTTCCATGACTGCTCCTCGGTATTTGGCAAGTATATGTGGTCTCTACTATGCCGGAGATAGGTGAGGAGTTTGTGTTAATGCACGATAACGCTCGTCCGCATACAGCCTACATAGTGCAGGCCTTTCTTAAAACCCATAATATTGACTTTCCTAAACTGGCCTGCCCAGTTTTCCTCTGACTTAAATCCCATACAGCATCCATGGGAAGACGGATAAGAGATCGGACAGTCCTTCCCGGGTCGCATCAGGAGCTAGAAAGGGTATTTCGAACGAATGGCCTCTAATCTCACAGAACGAATTTCCCGCTAGATTCAGAGTTTGCCGAGACCCGTAAAAGCTGTAATAAAGGCAAGAGGAGGTAATATTCGGTATTAGCGCCATCCGACTAAAAATTAATGTAAAATTTAAAAAAATAATAAAAAAAAAACAGGTAAATAAATTTTCCATATCCACTTTTATTAATTAATTATTTTAAATTTCTTATTTAACCTATTTATTTGTTTTATTTTGAAAATCAGTTAACCTATAAACGTTATGTACGATAAAAAATTATTAAAAAATTGAAAACTATACATAGAAATAGTAAATTATTAAGTGGCCGGAATCTTTTGCCGGTGAGTATATATACGAGTATATAGACAGAGAGAGAGAGATAGTTCTAGAAAAGAGAATAGAAAATCATATTGCTGCAGGCAAACAACATTAATAAGTATAAAGCTGTAATTAGTGTCTGACAACATAATATTTATTTGAAAATAATGTATTATAGTAGCGCAAGTAAATAATTTTAACTTTACAAAGAGTACAAACAATAATTTATTGTAATAATATCATATTAAAGTGAATATAATGAAAATGGTGGGCAGGGGGGCATTTAAGAGAGAGTTAAATTTTATGAAATGTCAAGTGAGGAGCGAGCGTAGGCCAAGTTCAAACAGAAAAGGTTTCTCCTTACGCAAACATAAAAGGGCGAACCTTTCATTACTGTCTGCGACCTCCTCTTAAAATTTCTTTTCTTTTTGAGAAATTCATTATAAATTATGTTCTTTGTGAAAATTTGCTCCTTTTTTTTTTTTTTTTAATTTTCCTTCATAGTGAGTGAAATGGAACAATAGAAAATGACATAGTTCCTTGTTTTATCAGTGATTTATTTATTCCTTTCCTTTTTTTCATTTTCTCGTGAAATGTGCAGCTTAAGGCTGAAGTCTACTTAAAGAAATTTATTCTTCGACAAGAGCGAATAAAAAAAAAAATCTGGTGTGAACGTGAGACTCCTTCTCTTACTGCAATTATATTTATCTGGCAAATTATCTTGAATTATCTTGAAACTGTTTACTATACATTTAGTTCCTCTGATTATTTATTGGGTATACGTAGTTATAAGGAAACTGTCTGTTATGATTTGGTTGTTACTATGGTCACCTCTATCAATCGTCAACAAAACTATAGTCATTACAGTATTTGGAGGGAGGGGGGTGTTTCAAAAATGTGAACATTTATATGTACGATTAGCGGTACAAACTTACAGAAAAATTGTTGAAGCCGATTTCAAGAAAAATAAAAATAAATAAAAAATACCAGAAACATAATCTGTAAATTCAGATGTATAACTCGGCAACTTAGTTGTGAAACCTGTGGGCGGAGTTAAACGATGTCACAGCTAGTAGAAAGTTTGGCAATGGGCGGAGCTTAACAGCCGCTCAGGTGTCACAATTAAGTTGCCGAGTTGTACACCTGATTAATTGATTTTCATCAAACTTTGAATTCTAGTAACATATTTAATCTATGTAATTATTACTGTGCAGGTGGTAGAACTGTAAATTGCACTTATATGACAGTTAAGAGAAAAACTTGATTTTCCAGCTCCATCGGAACACCCAAAATCAATTTTCCTTAAATATAAAAGTGAATATAAATATATATGCCTATATTCTATAGAGATATGTGGTGTGGTGTGTGTGTGTGTGTGTGTGTGTGTGTGGTGTGTGTGTGTGTGTGTGTGTATTAGTAGTATTAGTATGCGAAGTTTAAAAAAAAATCAATGAAGATCTTGTATCTTTACACTTTGTCCCGGACCAAAGTCGATCGTCTGTATTCGAGGTCTCAATAATTTTGAGGAGCGCAATCCTAAGGAATTGTTACATCAATTATATTCTTCCCGTAATTATATTTCTTTCTTAATAAATTTAAAATTAATTTTTGATTATATTTGTGCATTTATTTCTGCCACTGATCCCCTCATTTGCTTTAACTGCTTCAAGAGGTCATCACTCAAATTAATTTCGTTGCAGAAATTTCCGTTAACGCTAAATTCAAGCAATACTCCGTTTTGATTGTTAAATTGTATTCAATAATGTTTAATTGTATTTCCAATCTATCTGGGTCACGGACTTAATGACCCCCCCCCCATATAAACTGGTCTCTTCAAGTGTATACTGAAATCACAGATTAGGGAAAATGTTATCACTCAGGTACTGCAGGATAGTCATCAAGTAGTTTTCTCAAATAAATATTAATAAAGAAAAGTAATAAATCTTCATACTGATGCTTATAATAATAATAATAATAAAAAAAAAACAGTTCGAGCTTTATATATAAAAAAAGTTGAGACATTTTTTAAAAAATGAAAAAAGTAGCATGAGAAAAATACTTGCGAGTGACCCAGTTTAATCGAAGTAATATTTCCTTTTACAATAAAGAAATATAAGAAAAATCTAGTGTTTAAAAGCTTACTACAATTTGAAACTAACAAATTTACTTAAATTTCTTCACACTACACACACACACACACACACACACAAAATATATTATACAGGGTCAAGTGTATGTTTACATTTCGCTAAAACTCATCAGGGCTTCTCAGAACGAGTATTTCCGGTGAAATTCCCAATTTCAAAAATTTGATAGATTAGGTTCGCAAATGCTTGTCTAGCTGCAATATGAGAAATTAAAAATTAACAAGTAAATTTAAAAGATTTATGTTATGATGAAGTTGAATGAATCATGTTATAAATAATGAGAAAAATAATATAAGGTAATAATATATACATGAGTGTAGTGTGTGACAGGATATATTGTATAGAAGACTGTCCACCAGGAGATATATAGTAAATTATCCAAGCCAATGGAGCTCAACTATCTTAATACAATTCTGTCAGAATCAAATTGGAATAGAGCACATTAGTTACATGTGTTGCTTGTGACCAAAATTATAAATTGTCAGAATTTTACTTATTTTATTTTTTTTTATTCTGAAAATGAAATATGAACGGCCCGGGATTTATTACTTGCCAGATGTATATAAATATTTTTTGTCAATATTTTCAGTACGATTGTTAAAGAGGAAGTATTTTTCAAAATTCTGTCATTACCGGAAATGCTATTTAAAGATTTATTTTGTTTTAGCGATAGTCTACGTGTGTTGCAGGTGAATGTATGCAGGTGAGTGTATGCAGGTGAAAAAACAAAAAATAACTCAAAAATTAAAAATGTGGTGTGAAACACTCACATGACTTGCTCTTAGTGCAGTTTACCACGCAGATTTAAGTGACACATTTTCGACGGTCACTTTACTTATTGAACGATTTCTTGAAATTTACAAAACTGTTAGCCACTAAAAAAATTAAAGACAAAGTGACTAAAACTTTAATTTTGATTAGCTTTTAATTCTCTTCATTTTCCCGGTGAAGTTCAGTATTGAAGGAGACTTTTCATAATAAATGATATGTTTTTTGGTAATTTATTTGTATTTATGATTTCATCCAAAATTGCGGAATCAACCCACAATAATATTCAACAATTATTTTCTACTTTAACATTATGAGAAGTAAAAAAAAATCACTTTTAAACAAAAATCATATATTTCAACTAAAAAAATATAGAGAAATTAACATTTTTTTAACGCAAAAACAAAATCACTGATTAACGCAAACACCTCTGAATAATCCTAGCAAGCCCCGGTGGCACATGATTTAGTAATAACTAAAAATAAATGTACGAAAAATGTTTTATTATTATGAATACAATAAATAAAAATTAGAAAATTTTTATGAAAAAAATATCCTAATGGAAATAATTTTATTTTTAACGAATGAAAGGAGATTGTTAGTTAGGGTGAAAGATTATTATTTCTATCGTCAACCAGATGTCACTGTAGGTAACCTTTGTGATAAATTTATTTAATATTTTTCATTATAGCATTTATAAAAATTTAATTCCATATGTAGGGAACTATAAATTTGAAATTATACGAAATTTGTGTAATACGAAAAGGCAGGCGTACATATAATAAAAATAATTACAAAATTCTTCGTTCCCGATCGACTGGTTGGCATTCAATCATTTAAGTAAACAAATGCACTTGAATAGATATGGAAATAATTGATGAGGCAATTTTTACATTCTCAAAATGTAAAAGGATGTTAGTGTGTGTTTTAATCTGCGAAAAGGATCCAGTTTTTAATTGAATAATATAAAAGACATTTTTGCATACCTATCTGTAATCCTTTTTTTAATCAAACAAAACCATTTGGTATTTTATCCATTTTAGCATGCATATTGATTTGGTTGTTGACCGGTTTTTGTAATGTTTCCGTTACACTCACACTTGTTGTTTTGTAATTACGTTGAAGTGAACTCTCTACACGAACTTGGTGAATTTGCTCTGACAATGGATCGAAATCCGAAACCGGTCAGGAACCAAATGACTACGCATTCTACGACGGATAAAATACCAGTTGTTATCCAGCATTGCGGACCCAACCTTCAAACAAATCTTCCTAAATCAAATTAAGCTTTACCGAACAATTGAATCGAATCAAACATTTTTATACTTAAGAAAGATGATTATATTAGAAAGATAATCTTTATGAACGGTATAATTAATAAATTAAAATGAATTAATAAAATGTTAAACAAAAAATTTTTAATTTGATAAAAAAGAGATTTATATTTCATTTTTAAATTAAGATAAAATTTAATCGGAAAAAATATAATTTTATTGAAAAATGCTTATTGTGAAGCTATCGAGTTTGATGTTACCGAGGTAAAAGTTTGACTAATGTTTATTTTTGAGCTGGTGTTTTAAGTTTTGCACGTCCTTCGCCATTAAAATTAATTATGAACTTGCATTTTCAATAGAAATTTTTACGGCATATATTTCAAGTTTTTAAAATTTAACCTTTTCAGCCAGAAATTCAAAAAAAAAAAAAGGTAATTTTGATCCTTCTTTACAAAATCTTCTGTACAAACATACAGGTCCTGAAACTAACATTTGCTGCATTTCTATATTTCACAATAGTTATACCTATTTATGGAATTGATGTAACTGATAAATACTTTGATTACTTCTCAGCTTTCAGATTACTGAATGACCCAGTTAACATCACTAAACTGGCAGCAATTACACAGAAATCTATTATTAAGGACTGGAACTCGAAATCTGCTGCATAGTTAAATGGGAAGCTGATCAGATGTTCTGCACTCTAAGCTAGTAACATATAAAATTATGTACGCTCCGCTACAGACCAAAGTTTCCCTCAGAAATATCTCTTACTCAAATAAAATCTTTTCCGAGAACATTCATTATTGACGCTAAGAATGTCAATGCATCAAAACAGGGTGATAAATGTTCAACTATCTTACTCAGTCCATTTTAATCCTAGAATTCCAACCTTCACACACCTGTAAAACAAGTAATGATTAAATACTACATTCACAATTCTTATATTTAAGAGCTCCCTACTCCATGAATTTCAATCGAAATTAACAGCCAACCAAAAACCTCCAACCCCAACTTCTTGCAGTATCATAAACGTTTGTTCTCTATGCACGGTTCTGCATTGGGGAGGCAAAGGCTCTCTCGGGTTAGTCCGTTTTCAGAGTTAGTGAGGATCAACCCCTTGCACTAGAGTGAAAATCCTCATTTGATTAACACGCAGGAGAAAGGACTTGGCGGGAGAGAGTCAGTGGATGAAAGAGGAGGTAGTAATGCCAACCAGACAGGGAGGTATTTAATAACTTGAGACTAATTTATGTGAAAGGGGTGGTCGGGTATTACAGCCGCAATATATATGAATCTCGCCCGCCCTCACATAAAGTGTTATTAAAATATTTTTAATTTTACTGTCGCTCATCACCAACCAGCCTCTCATCTGATTGCTCGCAATCCCCCTTCCCGTCCAGTTCCATATTGAAACTCATTTAATGATCCCGCCTCAATTTTTGTTTACATTTAGTCAATTTTTAGCGATTTTTTTTTTTTTTGCAATAAAGGCCTCAGGTCAGTGTTCTCTCGTTACAGACAACACTGCCCATCATCGAACAGTGAGCTGTACAGGCTCCTATAAAAGAGAAAATCTAAGGTTAGCACAGCTAGACTCATCTTTTTTGCAAAATTATTTTTAATTTTTTGAAATAACAAGATTATGCAGAGAAAGCATTTCCCGTATATTCCATCAATACTTTAAAACCCTCGGGAAATGATTGTGCAGTAAATCTGTATATATACGTATTTTATCCGTCGTAGAATGCGTAGTCATTTGGTTCCTGACCGGTTTCGGATTTCGATCCATTGTCAGAGCAAATTCACCAAGTTCGTGTAGAGAGTTCATTTCAACGTAATTACAAAACAACAAGTGTGAGTGTAACGGAAACATTACAAAAACCGGTCAACAACCAAATCAATATGCATGCTAAAATGGATAAAATACCAAATGGTTTTGTTTGATTAAAAAAAGGATTACAGATAGGTATGTAAAAAATGTCTGTAATATTATTCAATTACAAACTGGATCCTTTTCGCAGATTAAAACACACACCAACATCCTTTTACATTTTGGGAATGTAAAAATTGCCTCATCAATTATTTCCATATCTATTCAAGTGCATTTGTTTACTTAAATGATTGAATGCCAACCAGTCGATCGGGAACGAAGATTTTGTAATTATTTTTATTATATGTACGCCCGCCTTTTCTATTACACAAATTTCGTATAATTTCAAATTTATAGTTCCCTACATATGGAATTAAATTTTTATAAATGCTATAATGGAAAATATTAAATAAATTTATCACAAAGGTTACCTACACATAGTACATCTGGTTGACGATAGAAATTATAATCTTTCACCCTAATTAACAATCCCCTTTCATTCGTTAAAAATAAAATTATTTCCATTAGGATATTTTTTTCATAAAAATTTTCTAATTTTTATTTATTGTATTCAGATACCTGTATCTGTACGTATACTCGTAAATGCAATTTATATGATCAAAATGCAGTTCAATTAGATTTGTATGAGAGAGAATCTTCATTAGTCACGATTACGGCGAAATTAGGAACGACTAAGTTAGATTGCAAGCCATGCAAACGACCTGTACTTTAATCTAATTCCTATTTATATAAATATTTAAGAAAACAAGAATTAGTTGGCTTCTCGACCAATTCAAGGTAAAAAACAAAAACCAAAAAAGTAATTTTGTAATTGTTTTTTAATAATTTACAAGTTCGACGTTTCGACAAACTTTGTTTGCCTTCTTCAGGAACAAAACAAAAATAAAGAGAACAAAATTATAACATATAATACAAACAAAAAACAAAATACATGGATGCGATTACAATAGGACTGCTAAGTCTGTAATCAGAGAAGCCAACTAATTCTTGTTTTCATAGTACAACTAACGACCAACAAAGAAAATCTTTTGATAATCATATAAATATTTAAGTCTGATTTTAATTTTATTCATATTCTTATAATTTGAGAGCTACACAAATTTCGAATATAAAGCCTAAAGCTTTGTATTTATATATTTAATTTTTCTTTCTCTTACAAATCGTGAGTAAAACGATCGCGCTCGGATCCAATTTTTTAAAATTAAAATTTTCCGGAAATACATGTTTCGGTACTTACGAAAATCGCTGACAGAAATGTTTTGGTCCAAATCCGTCAACTCGAAGTATACCTTATTGAATATACTTTATTTAATATTTCGTTCTTTTCTAGGAACGATATTCAGTAAACTTGGCATTATAACTGTACTCAAAGAATTATCACAGTATGCTATCATCGCATAATATTATAAAGGTTTATTCATTTCTAGAGTACCAAGTTTCAAGGAATCCGTATAAATTACAAACTTTTAACATGACCGAAAAAATTCCGCTTTTTGCGGGACCAGAAAATGAAATAATGGTGAATAAATCTTTCGAACAGTAATCAGGTAAACCGTGGCAAAGGTGAACAAAGTGGTGAGCCTTATTCTTCACCACACAGCCGCATTATTATTCACACATAAAATTCAGATTGAACATTGGGACACCCAAAACCAACTTAACATACATTTATTATCTTTGATATTTCCATGAACCAAAGGAAAAGATTGACAGATTTCTTTTTACGAGCTAGACAGCGCCACCTCTCAAATTATTACCATTCGTTCACTTTCCTTCTTTTATTTGCCCCTTACGTATCAGCAAAGTTGTATTATCTTTTTTTCTATTCATTTTTTTATTTTACAAAATTAAATAATATTTCAAAAATGTTCTTTAATATTTACATGGGCTAAGCATTTAACATTTTCATTTTAATAGATATATCGTTTATAAACAAAATAATCTCGCAGAAATAGCAGCAAGTCGTTTAAAGATACTTTTTGTAAATTAAATCGTAATTAAGTGAACAGTGAAACATTACAGCAAAGTTGTTGTGGTGGTTGGTTCCGCAGAGCTGGAAAGCATCAAAGACATTTTCCGTGGTAGAGTGCTTCATTTTGTGGTCATCGACCGGTTTCGGTCATCTTCAGGATGCGTTTTTCAGACAGTGTAACAACACACTTGCACAGAGAAAACTTCAGTTTACACGGCTAGCACGGAAAATGTCTCTGATGCATTACAGCAAACTCAATCAACACAATTTTAACGGTAATCACAATAATGAGCCAAAAACGTTTTGTGCTGAAAAAAGTTTGCTAATTTAATATTTGATGAGTTCAGTCAGAACATACGAGTCAGCCTTCAGATAATTTCAGTCCGCTTTTCATGATTTAAATGTTTAATAAATATTGTATTAAATCTTCAAGTCACGTAAAAATATTTAAATTCATCCTATCGTTTTATTGTTCTTTTTAAAGGGGGGAATCGTCATCATCATCATCAATATATAGCATAAAAATATATTACATAATATAGCATCAATATATAGTAAAAATAAATAAAATTTTCTTGAAACAATAGGTACATATAGGCACAATAGCCGGATTTGGCGAACTAATATTTATTTTAAAAAAGCGCTTGTATAACAATATGGTGAGAAATGCACAAAGTGATCATGTTTAAAATATCACATGGTCGTACAGTTTTTTTATCCATCGTACAATGAACGTTTGTTTATTCCCAGGCTATAATAAATATTTTTATACGTATAAACAAATGGAAGGTTAGATCCCAGCGAGATTTGGCTCGAATCATTCGGTAAATTTAAAGGCAGATTCCTGTTGTTTTCGCATGCCGGAAATATGACTATCCTCCCACTGGATGTAACGCCTACTAGAAAGTTTTGGCTACTGCACAGTTACTTTTAATAAACTGGAACGAATAAGATAATCCTAGAGGATTGGAGATCATTGAGCTATCAGCGCGATGACATTATTTCAGCTCACAGTCTTAACACCTCAAAATTTTTTCCATTTATTTTACATAAACAGAAAACAGAATTAAAATTCACCCAGAAATAGATTTCCTAACAGTGTCAAATATAAATGGATTTATAATGATTAATTAACTGATTAAGGTGAGTGGATGTAGGTTCAACTTCGGCGAAAATATATTTTCTGGTCCTTCATTCAAGCAAGTGCAACTTTGGAAGTTATTGATAACATCGAACATGCGATCTATTTCTTTTAGATCTCATCCTAAACCACCATAGGGTTCCATCCGGTACTATCCGGTTAAATTTGAATTTAATTCTGCCCCAGTAAAAGTGTAAACTGAAGGCTTAATAACGGAAAATTAAAGTTCTGCCGTCAATTAATGAGAACTAATTAGTGATTACTTTTAAGGGTGGGGTTTACCCCAAAAAATGTGAAAAACGGGTATGTGCTTTCTAAAAATGGGAGCAAGTGCAGCTTCACATCCATGACACTTGTCCTACTAATCTAATTAATTAGTATTCCATTTTCAAGTGCAAATGGTTCATAATAACCAAATCAAAACTAAGGGGAAAAAAATTCTAACTGAGAATCTTCGATTTGGCTTCAAATGAAAGTATCCGGCTATATGTTTAAGGAAAATCTGAAACCTTCTTCGAAATAAAAACGTGAGAAACAGAAAAAAAATCCGTAAGTGTCCCTTAATCGATGGTTTTTGACCAAATGGTGATACCTAATCTCAAAATCAACTTTGAGCTTCCTGCGCTTATTCGTCTCTCAGTTATTTTATTCGTGTAAAATCGCAAACAGCACAATCACAAGAAAAAAATGTTTTCGTACTCAATAAATATGTTGAGAAAAAACCTTTATTTGCTGAGGAATTCCAATTCTAAAATCTGGCATGGTCTTCAATTATTGCTCACACAACAATGAGTAACATTTCAAACACTTGTTTTAACTCATCATGAAAATTGCCTTTATTCGTTACTAATACCAAAATATTTGCATTTCCTCTTTTAATTTTTAGCAGATTACTGTAAGAACTGAATGATATATTTATGCACTTGCTCCACTACTACTGGCTCTCAACCATATCCAACTATCTCGATATAATCCAACAGTCTCGATGTCTTTCTATTCGATGCTTTGCGTTAATTTAAAGAAAAATCGGACTAAAAAAACAATAACAATGAGGTCAATAATTTGAAATAAAAATAAATATCCTTCAAATCCATTTCTTCCGTTTGAGCTACCCGACTCACCTTAATTGATTTTCAAATAATAATGCAGTATTTTTAATTGAATTCCATTTTTCATTAAACTAAAAATAACAAAATTATATAAGAAAAATCAATATTGAAATACATAATCTATTCAAGAAGAAGTATATAACGAGAAGGGAGGAAGCCCACAGGATGAAAGTAGTGCACCCTGGCAAGTGTGCTTCTGAATTTTTCTTAATAAAACACCAGCCATTGGAAACTTGATCAAAGGGATATTTTTTATATGGTAATTTTATACATACATATATATATATATATATATATATAATTTATTTTAAATTAATATTCTTAGATTAATAAATCGTATTATACTTTATATAAACTTTTTAGGTAAGTTAGTGTATTAAGTATTGATTTTATTTTAAATTTAGTTATGAATTTATTATCAAAATAAAACACAGAAAGATGGCTTGAAGTTGGGCTAAAATAAGAATTATTTCAGAAAAAAGCACTCACGCGTTGGTCCAGTGTCTGGAACACTCGCTTTTGATACGAGAATTTAGAGTTCGATTCCGTTAGGGCAAAGTACGATATTGATCCAGCATCATGAGAAAAAAATTCGAAGCTGCAATTGGTAGCGAACCTAAGTAGTGAAAGTAAGAATTGAACGACGAGGAACCGTAGCATGCTTACACGTTCCTCAATAAAAATCGCCAACTGGCATGCCTGGGTTCATGGGATGTTGCGGATTTGCGAGATATAAATATAAATATGGAAACACACATCTGAATTTAGAACATCAAGAAGTGCTATTAGTGCGATGTGAGATCACGTCGTTAAGTGTAGCGCGGTAATGTGATAACCTTTCGATGTATACTGCATTACCTCGAGCATTTAACGTTTTGCAATGCATTATCAAGACTGCAACCAATTATTTATATCTCAAGTTTAAATAAAATTTATTAAAGTTATTATGATTACGAATTCATTTATTTGATTTATTTCAGGGAAAAATAATTCCCTATTCTTTTGAAGTCGGCTATTACTGTCTCTTACTCCTAGTAAGAGGAAGTATTGTAATCGTGTCAAATTTTCGATATCGAGTTTTTAACGGAAATACATTTCTTAAGGTCCCCATAGTCCAAAAAAGTGGTATATGGTGTTTGTGTGTGTGTGTTCTCCGTATGTCCATGGTATTGTATATAAATGAACAGCAAAACTCAAAAACAATCACTGAACGTTTGTACTCGCATTCCATCTGATAATACCATGAGTCACGACAGGAACTTACCTGCAGAAATTCCTCAATCGGAAGTGTCATTTTACTGAATGGTTTTTTTTTCAGTTGTTTGCGATTTTGTAGAAAACGGTTCCAACGATTTTCTTAAAACTAACTACACATACGAAGAGCAACAACTTTTATTTAACAAAATTTCTGTTTTATGGTTACGTTTTCCTCTGAGGCGCTGTTTCAATTCATTATATAATTGTATATTTGCTAATTGAAATCGTTAACCGAAAGTGCCTTTTTACTAAACAGTTTTTTCAGTTATGTAACATTTTCTTAGAAACGGCTTCAACCACTTATGTAAACTTAGTATAGAGACTACCCACACAATGTGCTGCAATGACATTTTATTAACTTTAGATTCCCTAATTAATATAAAATCGAAAACAAGCAAATATTTAGTAAAACTAATAAGTTTGAAGGAAATTTGTCATTAAATCTGTGTAAACTGTAGTCAGAGAAAGTCGTGTGAGTGTTTCACACCAGATTTTTTTTTTTTTTTTTAATAAAATATGACGCTTAAATTGGAAAAAGTGAAGTTTGAATGAACAGAGCCGCCGCAAAGATCCCGGCCGTCCAGCCGCGGACAACGCATTGCCGCCCTTAACAAAAGAGGCCAGAATTTAACAGCTGAAAGCAGAAAACTTGAGTATTATAGGAATATAGCAAGCCGAATATCCATTAGTTTTGCAATTTTTGCTTATTGTTTTTGATTTCTTCATAAGAGAGATAGTTCGAATCGCGCTAAATTTCGAAGCTGTTTTAACCGGAAATACATCGAAAAATGTATGAACAAATAACGATGTCCCCTGGATACGCAAAAAATGTTTTTAACGAATGATCAGTATATATATTTTTTTTATGCGTGAGAACAGTGTAAATAACGCAACTCAATGACGAAAAATCGCCGGAACCTCAAACTTGCTGCTGTTTTTACAGAGAATATGACAGTAAGGTGCCTTGTCTATCCTTAAAATAAAAACTGGTGTGAAACGTGCACACGGCTTTCTCTTACTTCAACATATTTTCTACAAATTCACATGTTAAACAATGTGAGATCTAAATTTAATAAAATACGATTTTTTCGAGGAAAGAATCACCACCTCCCCCTCCACCACAAAACCTCTATTAAAAGAATTTTTTTGGACAAAAGTTTTAAACAAAAGTGATAGAGATCTCTGTACGTACAGTTATGATTATGATACTAGTTTAACGAAACCCTTTGATGTCTTCATGGTGCCAATTTCAGAAAACTGAAAATCTTTGCACTTCCGATCTATCATTGCGTTTCAAATTCGGAATTTTAGCAACATATTAATTCTAGTTTATATTATTTAGATGAAGAATCGTATAACAAACTAAAATAGCAATTTAGAGGAAAAATAACCCCTCCACCAAAGTCTACTTCAATGAATTTTCCCAGAGAAATGTTTGAAATAAATGTTCTAACACTTAATGCCATAGATGTCGTGAAAAGTTTTTTAGAAAATCGTTGGAGCCATTTTTGAGAAAATGGCAAAAAGACTGAAAAATCCACTCAGTAAAGTGGTATTTCCGGTAAGGCATTTTGACAGATAATTTCCTGTAGGATCCCACTGTGATACTAAAACGGAATGTCGAAGTTTGAATGTTTGAAGTTTCTGCGATTTTTTTGTTTTTGAGCTGTGCTGTTTACATAATACATACACGTACCATTTTCTAAAACCCTTTCTTCGGACTCAGGGGGCCTCAAAACGTGTATTTCTAGTGAAAATTAAATATCGATAATTTGTCACGACTACAATACTTCTAGGAGTAAGAGAAAGTAAAAACGCGGGGTTCCTGAAAGTTTTTTCATCTAAACCGATTTCCTTGCAAACCACCATGTTGTTTTTTTAAATGTATATTAACTGCAAATAATAAACGTATCTCATTTTGATTAGTAATATATTTGTTTTCGGTAGAAAAAATATTTAAACTGTTTCTTACGGGAGATGCGACCTTAATGTTCTCGGTAAACATCATGGACGATGCAATATCATACTAAGTAACACCATTTAGTAGCTTCCATTTTGTCGAAGTGATTGTCTATTAAATTGGTATACTATATATATATATATATATATATATATATATACCCCTTTGATTTGGGAAACTAGTTTCTAGAAAACAGAAATTAAGAAAACTGGGCAAGAGCTGTGCCATTAAACTTTCTTATAAACTGTCATTTTATTATTATATAAGGTTCAAACGGAACTTCTTATTCAGTATAACAGAATATTTAATAATAAATCCAAGTTTAATACAAGTTCGCCAATGAGAACGTGAGAATTGCAGACAGACAAAGGTGTGTGAAAGTTTTCAATTTGATTTTCTTATTATTTGCTTCTACTGTATTTAAATAACCTTAATCTGAACGTCTAACTTTCTTTAAACTCCATTGTTTTGTTCTGTTGGAGTAACAATATACAGAAATAAAAAAGAACTCAATTATTAGCCAGTTGTTAACTTTAACAAGGCCCTTTAAAGATAATATATTTCTAGTTTTTTCAATTTATTATTGATAAATTAGAACATCTGTCTAAGAATATGCCCGCCCGAGATGCGGTGCACAAAAGACGGGCTGCGGCTCTCTGAAGATAAAACTGTTACCTAATGTGTAGCATCAATTACAAAAAGAAATCCAAATTAACAATAAAAGAGAAGTTAATCGACAATATTAAAGAGGTTCAACATCCGAAAACATCAATCGGAAATTTCCTAAAATTTCTGTAATTAATGTAAATAATTCAGATAATTGCTAAAAAGCTAATTATGCAAAATGAAAGATGATGTACGAATCATAATTTACGGCTATATTTCGTTATTGAATTCAAGCAATATACGTATATTAAACACTACATAAAAGGCAAGTTGTAAGATCTATTTGGAACTAAAATTTATATAATTACTTTATTTTTTCTCTTAGAAATTTAAATGTTACCAATAAATTTTTTAAAAAATTTAATTAAAATGAAAATTAGGCAAAAAAAATTCTACAAATGTGATACTATTGAATTATTCAATTTGAAAATGGTTAAACGTTAGACACTTTTCATAGACTGTATCTTGAATAGTGCGGTACATAGAGTCCGGTAAAATATTCAAATCGCCTGACTTTCATGCTAATACCATAAGATTGGTTTAGAACATGCCATAGTTAAATATTTCAAGTAACGCACCACACTTATCTGCGCAAATTCCTATTTCCATAAAGAGTTTTTTCCATTTTCATTCTTTTCAAAGTGTTATTGTCTAAAAAAAAAAGAAGTTTTCTCGCTTAAGTAAGTATGTGCTTAAACATTAATGGCATGACTTATAAATTTATACGCTAAAATTATGACAGAACAGACGTGAAAAAGTTGGCTGGTTCATTTAAAACTCGGTGTAAATTAAGGTCAAACTCCAATGAATTTAAATAATTTCTTAGCGAAACAGATTCAAATAGTAGAACAATCAGTAAACAAGTGATATTCATTTTATTAGCAGTATATTAGTAAAAGTTATTTATTTGCAGAAAAGTAAACAAAATGGAACACAAAGGAATAACATCATTTATAAAAAAATGAAATAAATCTACGGGAGCAAAATGAAAAAGTTATGTGTGCGATGAGATTTATAGGAATTAATACGAATGTATTAAAACCAACGGTGAATATGGATTTCTGAAAGTTTTCATTTCAGGGAGTACTGAGTTTCTGGTGATAATGTACTCTTGAAATGTTTATTATTGATAAAAATGTATTTATATTCTTTAGGGCATTACATAAATTATTTATAAAAAAAAAATTCTAAACAATTTATTGTCTTGAAAATAATAGTGTCATGAAAACCATGAAACAAAAACTAAATTAGCCTGGACGTTAGGGAAATGCGGAAGAAATCTCTGTATTGCAGCTGGTAGCAGTTATTGTGGGGATTATCTGCACGCTGGTAGATTTGATCTATTTAATTCTGTAAATAAGAGAAAACAAAAATAGATAATAGTAACTGCTAATTACTGTAATAAAAGAAGAGTGATTACCTTGAAATTTATGAAAAAGTATTATCGGGAATATAGAAATCACTAAAATCCACAAAAGGAAAATGAATTCATTATTTCATTTTAATTCAGTAAACTTAATATATTAATTGGAAAATGGAGGTGAACTATTCATGTTTATTAATGTTAGATATTTTAAATGAGGGGCCAAATCAATTCAAATAGTGATTTACAAAAAAATGGCGTTATTAAAATAGATAATAAAAAATGAGTATTCAATATTAAATAGGACGGAAGAGAGGGGTTGTGTTTTGACAGATCGCAGTATACAAAGTTGATAATAGCGACTGGGGGAGACCTACCTGTTTTAATAGAATCCCAAATCAACAGCGACAACACCACCAACCGAACCTGAGAGCTGGTCATCTTGCAAGCCTTCTACCCTTCCTCTTGTCAGTCTTGATGTCAATATTCAAAATATCTCTCTGACTTCTTTCGAATAGATAAATTAATAAATAAAAAACGCCAAAAAAAAATTGCAACTGTTTCCAAATTGAAAACTAGTATTCAGTTCAGTGGGATATAGAAACCACAACCAGAAAAAGTGACAATAAAACTGATATAAAAAAGCCGGAACACTGATGCGATGGCTACTGATTTTCTATATTTTCATTGGTTACACTGTGTTCACACGAATTTTTGTTGCTCACAATTTGTCTTTTCACACGTAAAGTTGTTCTCAAAACTCAAAATTATTTTTTTTAAAATCCACGTCGTACCCCCTCTATACTAGAAATTTTTTCTTTTATACTTTACCGCCCGTTTTATTTTTAAATTTTATTTCTTTTTATTATCTAAATTCCATTATAAATATTGATTTGTAAAATATCAATCAAAAAGTTTTTCTTGAATTAAATATTAGCTGATGTTAAACACTTTTTTTTTTTTACTTTTTATTTTTGGATTGAAATACGACAATACGAGTTATTTCCTTTTAGTTTACTACAACAGTTAGCCACAGACAACGTGAAGTTTAGATACGCACTGAAGAGAAACATTAGAGGCCGGACTTGGCAGCGAGCCGGGCAGTGCGCATGCGCCCTTCCCCATACCACTCTCTCGCTGCCAGTATAAGAAGAGAAAAGAAAATAAATGAATACGTCGGCCGGGTGTTCTATATTCCTCCACTATATCTTATTAAGGGAGGGATTTTTTTTATTTAAACACCATAAAGACCTCTTACCCCCGCCACAGCGCTATCTGGCCACTCATTCACACTTGACCACTCCATATTAGCATTACTAATAAATAGCCTTGTTGAGGATTACTAAATATCTAATTATAATTACTTTTCTCGAAACAATACCGTATACTACTATTCTATATATTATACTGTCTCGGTTGGCATTATTAACTAGAAAGGTTCTTTTCTAAACTAGATAATTTAGAGGAACTTAAACAGCAGATTATTAAATTGAATAAATGTTCTCTGATGATTGTTAAAAATATCAGGTAGAGTTATTTAAGTTAAAATAATTTGCGCCATCAGCATCTAGTAATCAGGGTGGCCGATAAATCAGTAACTTAAACCTAGCTTAAATCAAAGGAGAAGCAATCTGTGTGAAATACTCACACTACTTTCTCATAATTTTATACATAATCTGTCTTAACATAGAGAGGTGTGGTGGGGCGACCAGACCTACACGGCAACTAGTGGATCATTTTTTTCTCCTTACACCATCGGCTACTCCAGGCCATTCTAGGTCGCGCGGCCCAGTATAAAATTTTTCAGGCCGCTCTGGCGACTGTTGTTCGTTTAGTTGGATATCAGAGGGCACGTCAAAACAGTATCGGACACAAACAACTTCATCCTCCTGTAGTGAATCATTTCATTGTAATCTAGAAGAGAACGCCAATAACATTCAACCAAACACATATCTATAATAACTGAAATTTAAGTCACAAAAGCCATAGAACTAATCCCATAGCCATAATTTTTTTCTGATAAATGTTCAAAATGAATGTGAGATAGGTTGCTGATGATAGATAGCGTTGCAAGGGAATTTATGCTATTCCAGGTTTAAATGAAATCTTCTGTTTTTTTTTTATGAAAAAATCCTAAAACTCAAAGTCGCACTCCCGGTGAACTAATTTTCTTCAAATTTAATTCTACTAATACTTCTATGTGTATTACTATTATATAGATGACAGAACCATACATTGTACTAAAGTAGTATTTTTGGGGAAAGTATAACGCAACTGTAGCCCCTGAATCCCCCAAAAATCAATTTTACCTGGAAAATGTTACAAATAAAATGAGATTGGTAAGTTGACAGGACACGAAGTTTTAAGGAAAACATTGGAGTTGTTTTCGAGAAAACCGCGAACAATTGGAAAAAAAATTGAGTGAAGCGACACTGGTGGATTGTGCCCGAAACTTTAGCGCCAGATAGGTAGTAGTAACTAAATAGAAAACTAGGTTTGAGATTCCTACGACTTCACCTTTTGAGCTATTTTGTTCATATTCATACACACACACATACGAATGGGTCATTCGATAAATACATTTTTCCGTCAATAATTGCAGTGTGTAACAGAAACGGTAAACTCTCTACAGAACTTGATAACATTATTCTGACGATGGATGAAAATCCAAAACCTGTCAAGAATATTAGAAATATGCATGCCACCGTCGGATAAAATACCAGATGTTATCCAGCATTGCGGACCCATCTACATATTCAATAAAACTAAAATGGCGGACTAGAGGCGGGGAATATGATGAAGAGGAAAAAAATTGGAAAAAATAAGCAGCCGCCAATGGACTGCACGAACCTTCAGAGTTCTATAAGGAACAGCATGTAGGAAGGATTTATTGTATGTTGCTGTCTTATGCGAGGGAATATAAAATTCAGACAAGCGAGAACGGGTATGAAGTGCATAGAAGAATTGAGTGGAGCAGTTAGAGATGAAAGGAGGTCTTTCGAAAAGTCAACTTAGTGTACGATTAGGCAACTAAGCTTCTCCATGGATCCCAAACATGGATCTTTAGCCATTCTTTAAACACTGAAGTTTATTCTCGATTCTCCTAAAATGCGCCCACAAAACTGATATCCGTAATGTAAATGGGAAAAAATAAGGATGAGACGAATAATTGGCAGATTTTCATGGGAAGGAAGTGGTAGTATTCGTTTGACAACATCGCAGAAAGCACAATTTTGTTTTAAGTCTGACCACCGTCATGTGAAACTAAGGTCTCGGTCAAAATGCTTCAACCGGAAGTGCGAATTCGTCAAATTTTGTAATTTAGTTAAAAGTGATCCTAACAATTTCCTTTAAAACAAGCAAAATGATGAGTAGCCTGGGCTTTTCAAGTTTAAGACTTTCAACTTTAAAAAGTTTGTTCGCATGGCCCCAGCCAATAATCACGTTTTACTACCAACGGCCAAACTTAATACCATTTATATTAAATTTTCTGTTAAGCTTGCGTACTACTCAAATATAGGCCTTTTTTATTGTTTTCAGAAAAACTGTGTTTTGGAGAGCTGTGGGGAAGCTGCAGTGTTATATTCTCCTCTAAAGTGCTTATTGATTGCATATATAGTTCATTTGATCTTTTAATTTAAAGTTCAAAAAGTACATACTCTTCCTTTAAATTTTTTCAAAATTAACGTCTTTTTCGTTTCATATGATACAACTGTCTTAACCTCCTTCGTATATCAGTAAAGATGTCCAAAGGGAGAGACTATATCTTAAGTGACATAACGTAAAAGTGAGAATTTTTAGCAGAATTTAGAGAAATGGACTGATAGTAATGCGAAAATGGTTCAATTACCAGAGGAGCTGATGGACATAAAAGTACACTGAGTGATGTGATGAAGTAAATAGTATCCTCATTAACTATTCAGGAGGAACACTCAGGCGTCATTTTATTTATCTTTAACCACAATAATTATTATGGCACAAGAAGTTTTGAGGCAGAAGATGTTTCTGGGCAACAACAGTGAGAGCCAGATATAGTATTTTATTGAGACTACATTACTGCTATGAAATAGACTGAAAACTCTGCTTTACACCGGAAACATAAAAAAGCTACAGAAATAATTTGTTTGAAACAAGAACTCTCTCTGTTCGAGGATCTGAATTGGTAGCACAATTAGTTTTTATACAATATCAACTGATATGGAATTTCAACGAATTTACGGATTAAGTCAACTTATAAAATTAAAAATTTCTTAAAATGGTATTCAAATGGTATTCAATTATTATTATTATTATTATTATTATTATTATTATTATTAAAGGAAGGGGAAGGCGAAACCCTACGCTATCCAAAGCCTCCCTGGGCCCATATAGCTTCCCCTAAAGAATAACAACCACTGGGTCTGGAACAAAACTCCAGGCCCAGGTTTTGCCCATCTAAGTTTCACCACAGACCGAACAAATCGGACCATAACCTTAAAAGGACATAGCTTAAGATCCTCTTCCGATATCCTATTCCGGGCCGAAGGTCCTAAACCTAATCTCTTCACAGCCCAAACAATCCGTCATTAGATGCATGGGCGTTTCCCCCTCCGTCTCACAAACTCTACAAAAGGGGCCAGGACTGAGTCCCATTATATAGAGATGTCTCCTTAAGCCACACTGCCCACTGAGGAAGCCAACCAGATGCCTGATAGAGGTCCGTGAAAGACATCGGATCCCGTTACTCAAAGCTCCGTCCGGACCCCAATGAGCATCTTAGATTGCCGACCACACGTCTGGAATCCACGTCTGGAAGCCTGACAAACATGTGCCAGGAGACATACCAACAGCAGGCTCGGGACCAATGAAAGGGAGAGAGGCACCTAATTTGGCAAATCATCCACCTTCTCATTCGTCAGGCCTTTAAATTATATCTCAACCTTCTCAACGTACACTCTTCTCCTATACTAAAGAGCTGCTGAAGAACGGCACCAATGTTATCCGAAACGTAGAGCAACAAAGAATTCTTTTTCTTAAAAAACTCCTCTGGCCACTGCCATATACACATCTCATTAAATAATTTGTAATTGTGTCCAATAAAATGTCCACAATTTAACAATATTCAAAATATAAATTATATTCTTATTTAGAACACTACAATTCTCCAGTTTTATCTATGTATATAAAAATCATGATCCCCTCTATGTGAGTGCTAAGTGTTTTCACATATATTATTGAGAGTGTGTGTATGTGTGTGTTTGTGAGTAAGTGTCGAGGTGAGTGGGATGGGATATATAAGTTCACAATATGAGAGTAACAGAACGCGGGGACGGCCAAGTTTGCAGAGTTGCTCTCCCAGTAAAGTGTCTACTTCACACCAGCTGTCCAGAGACCTACCACCACTCTCCGTCTTGTATTTCCAAACTGAGTGCTGCAATAACAACCCAAATCTATCGGCCATTTCCACTTTCTCATTTTATGAAAATGCATATTGATCATCAAGATTTCTCGTGTTTTTTTTTTTTCATTTTTTTCATTTTTTACTGTCAGTTCTGAATTTTCGCATTAGTGTGTTATAGTGGTACTCACTTTAAGATATCCAAATGGATCTTTTTTTTAATACAATGGATTCGGAACAATTGTAACAGAACAAAAATCTGATGTGAAACACTCACCCGACTTTCTCTTACTGCAATTTACACAGATTTAAGCGACAAATTTTCCTCAAACATATAATTCCTAGTAGATGTTTGCCTGAATTCAATTTTATATCAACTTTAGAGAATCTGAACTTAATAAAATAACTTTTTTGAGTTAACCGTGCACTCCCCCTCCCAAATACTTCTATCTGGGAAATTTTCTAAATGTTCTCGGAAAAAAGTCCCAATACAAGAGATAGGCTCCATATTCATAATTAGTTTACCAAACTTAATGAAATCATCAGAGACATTTTCCGTGGTAGCCTGCTTCATTTTGTGGTCTCGACCGGTTTCGGCTGTTCGCCCATCTTCAGGATGCGTTTTCAGACAGTGTGACAACACAGACTTGCACAGAGCAAATTCAGTTTACACACTGACTGGTATTTTTAATTGTATTCAAAACTAAACTCTTAAACTAGGTCAAGGGGTATGGTGGTAGTAACTGGGTAGGAAAAAACACGTGTTTGGGTTGTTAAAGGGGAAAATTTCCTTAAAATGGAAACAACACGTGGGGGTCTAATTTTTTTTTTTTTTTGTTTATTTTAAACTAATTTTAAACAAAATTTCCATTTTAAGGAAAATTTGCCCCTTTAACAACCCAAACATGTGTTTTTTTACCACCCGTTTACCATCACCATACCCCTTGACCTAGTTTAAGAGTTTAGTTTTAAATACAATTACAAACACCAGTCAGTGTGTAAACTGAATTTGCTCTGTGCAAGTCTGTGTTGTCACACTGTCTGAAGAACGCATCCTGAAAATGGGCGAACGCCCGAAACCAGTCGATGACCACAAAATGAAGCAGGCTACCGTGGAAAATGTCTCTGGTGCTTTCCAGCTCTGCGGAACCAACCGCCACAACTATTAATGAAATCAGTTGGTGTTTTTATGCAGTTCCGATCAACCGATTTTTTTTTAAACTCAGATATTGACAACATATTAAATTCTAATTAATTTTATTTAAATGGCATAATTGTATAAATAAACTATAATAGCATTTTAGAGGGAAACATAACCCCACCTCTCTCTCAAAATCCACCTTAAATGAATTTTTCCGGTGAAATATTTCATATAGATGTTATAGCTACTTGAATCTGTAGTTTTTATACAAAGTTTAAAGAAAATTGTTGGAGCCGTTTTCGAGAAAATGGCAAAAAACTGAAAATTGAAAAACTGAAAACTGAAAGAGGCATTTTGACAGTAAGTTCCTGTCGACCCCATTGTGATACCCAAATGGAATGTCAAGTATGAACATTCTGTGGTTTATCGTTTTTGAGCTTTGTTATCCATATATATACATATATACATATATACATATATACATATATACATATATACATACATACACACACACACACACACACACACACACACACACACGCATTCACACACTCACACAAAGTCTTGACACACGCCCGTTTTCTAAAAACCACTTTTTTGGACTAATGAACCTTTAAAACTTGTATTTCCGGTGAAAACTTGATGCTGGGAATTAGACATGATTACAATACTTCCTCTACCAAAGTAAGATTAAGTAATAAGTTTCGCATGCTGAGTGATTTTTTTTCACGCGCCATTGTAGATACAGATGGCACAAGAAGAATTTGGGTCGAGACTACGATTGTACCTGCAGCTTTTATAAGGAGATAGGAAACTTCAAGACAACTAAGCTTGGATTTAGGCTCCTTTGTAGGCGGAATCTCTTCAGTAATACAGGGCAGCTAAGGATTATGGGCGGAGAGGCTTTCATTTCTTGCCTTTTTTTTTTAAAGCCCCCTTTTTATTTTTTTATTTTATTTAATAAAACATTTTAAATAAGTATACATTTTTTGACCAGATCAGCATATATTGATAGTTTCCAAAGATAGGAAGTGTTCTGCTGGCCTACAGGGTTTCAAAAAGGTTACCCGAAAATAGTGTGTAATTTAAAACACTTTGACTGTTCAATGATCCACCTGAAGCATTAATCCGAGTTTATGATCTTGTACTCCAAAGTTCTGAGTAAACCACATAACCAAGTTCTGTCTATTTCAAGATCTACCATTAATTTCGCTTATCTAATTAAAAACTAATTTGGTAAAATATATCTAGTTAAAAACCAATATTGTCTGATACAGAGTGATTAACCTAATGTACGCATAAATATTAAATATTAATAATTATGTTCATAAAAGAAAAATTGCAAGATTTTTCTTATTTTAATATTATTTTTTCGCAATACAAAGTTCCACTAAGTTCGCATGGGGAAAAAAAAAGTTGCAAATTCAAAATAATATTTTTGTTGGCTTTACTTAAACGAAATAAAAATTCCAAGTTTTAGATAATTCTCTGGATTATGTTATTATGTTGACTACGATGTAGCCTGAAATCAAAAGCTTTTAAATTCTTATAATTTCAGTCTTATAATTTCTTTAAAATAATGTAATACCATTTTTATCAGATCCACCTGATATATATTCTACTTCCATTTGCTCTTTTGATATCACAACACAAATTTTTTACAATAAATAAAATTTTAGTATACCAATGTTTCAAAATTTTAGTATACCTACGCTTTACTAGAATTTGTTAAATATATTTTCTGTTATGTCACGTTTTGGTTTGAGCGGAATGTTGTATATTGTAAAAAGAAGTTTATTGTTTGAAGAATAATCGACTAAAATTGCTACATTTAAAAGTTAAAGATGTACTTTATTTATTTTAATCAATATTAGGTCTCCATATAACATTTATGATTCCAATATGGCTGAAAATAATTTGCCATTTATATGGCTTATTTTATCGCAAATATAAAACTCGTATGTTACCCAAAAATGTTTGTCATCCTATTTACATTCATCCATGTTATTTTCTTTTCTCATACCATACACACGTTAAATAATCATTATTATTTGATAATAGAAAAATAATATTAAAAATAATATTTTGAATATTATATATATATAAACTTTCAAAATTTATTTAATATTAATAATATTAAAAGTTTCAACGGGACCTCGTGCGGCCCTGTTCTCCCAGATATAGTTGATATAAATATAACTAGTGGGGTTTACAGTTGTTGACTTTCAGACCTTAAAGTACCAAAAGTGGTACTTTAATGAATGGTTTTTCAGTCCTGTAATTTACTGAAATCACAGAAGATTAGAAAAAAAAGTTGAGCGAAGTTGCACTTTCAGTTAATGGAATTTGACTGAATTATTTTGTGATAATAATCTCATGAGGTGGATAGAGTGTTCTTGGTTAGTGACGATAATCTCACGAGGTGACAGTGTGTTCTTGGTTAGTGACAATAAGCTCATGAGGTAGACAACGTGTTCTTGGTTAGTGACGATAATCCTGTGGAGGTTCCAAACAGAATTTCAGGCTCTGGATATTCTAAACAGAATCTCACGCTTAGCTTGATGAGATTTTGTTTGTGACCGGTTTTGTTCACACACGCGCACACACGACATACATATATGTATGTTATTTATATATATATGAAAGAGAGCGAGAGAGAGAATGTTCCACGAAACTCTTTTTATCGCCATTGAGGGTCTCAAAATATTTCTATTGAAAACTCGACTTCAAAAAAACTGTCGCGACCGCAATACTTGAATCTATAGCAGTAAGTAAAGAAAAAAATGTTTACTATAAAAAGTAATTTCAATTTAAGATTTACGGAACCAAAGAATTAATTTGAATTGTACAAAAGTTTCCAAAAAAAGTGACCATAATGATAAACAAAAAAGTGGGGTTAAATATGTAACAACTTTATAAATTTAAAAAAATAGAAAAATAAATAAAAAAGTTAAAAAAAAAGAAGCGAAAAGCGCGGGTTGTGTGACAAGATAGCAATGTTAACGGCAAAAACAAATTATACCTTCAGGGCAGAACTGGAAGGACCACGAACAGAGCAAACAGGCGAAATTAATGTCGACATGGGACCTCTGGCCCTAACTACACCCGGCCCACTATATATATATATAATCACATCCAGTAATACACTCTGTACTTGGCTTTTTTTTTTTCACAAAAGGCTTCACAGTAAAAAACATTCACCCACTACCACTTATGTGCTGTGTATTATATATTGTGTATGGTTATATATATATATTGAGGAGATATGTGTGTGTGTGTGAGTGAGTATATATATTATATATATATAGTAGTTGTACCTAGGAATTAATTTTACCCGTGAACGATCACAGAGAGATAGAGTGAGAGGGGGTGGAGAGCTGAGACTGTCGCGACCAGATTTTCCTCTTTCCATCCCGAATTTCTACTTAAGTCCTCCTTGTATAATGCGTACAGTTCTCAATTTCATTCCAATGACTGGATTCAAACTAAATCCCTTCTACAGGCAAAGCCCTCTCTCCTTCAATTCAATAATGTTTAAGATTGGATTTAGGCTCCTTTGTAGGCGGAATCTCTTCAGTAATACAGGGCAGCTAAGGATTATGGGCGGAGAGGCTTTCATTTCTTGCCATTTTTTTTTTTTTAAAGCCCCCTTTTTATTTTTTCATTTTATTTAATAAAACATTTTAAATAAGTATACATTTTTTGACCAGATCAGCATATATTGATAGTTTCCAAAGATAGGAAGGGTTCTGCTGGCCTACAGGGTTTCAAAAAGGAAAAAGGAATTAATAAAACCGACAAAAGTAAGTTTTTAATATGTCCATAATATAATAAGTTTAGATTAGCCCTAGCAAAAAAGTGCATTATATGCAACATCTACTAAATAATTAATTTGTATCTAGAGAGAGATAGCGTGAGAGAGAGAGAAACACTTCATTGCACAAAACATGAGGTGGCTCAACTATATTGAGTTGTTATATTGAATAACTATAATTGAGTTGTTATGACATGGCTTTTGTTTGACTATATCACACACACCTCTTATCTACAAATAAGCTGAGGTTTGGTCGAGAAATAAAACAAGTTTTACGAGTATATTATATTATTATAAGAAACTGATTGTTGTAATATTAAGAATCAATATTGTAAATGTGGTTTGGCTAGCCATGTGGTTAAAAATAATCATCAGACTTTATTGAAAGATGTGTGTATGTGTGTGTGTGTGTGTGTGTGTATTGGCCATTGAAAGTAAAAAAAAGAGGAGACTGTTACTGGAGAAAATCTATATAAAACTAAATTGAAATAATGTCAACATTCGCACAGACAACCAGCATTAGGTAATACTTTTTATTTTATATGGGGAATATTAAACTGCACTTCAAAATACGTCAATCTACGGTCAATTGAGCACGACAAATGTGTCACAATTAACGATATAAATTAAACAGGACAAAGTACGTGTTTCCAATGACAATAATTGATACTGCAGCAAAACAGGATGTCCACACATAAAAAAAACTACTTTATTATTTTAGATTTTCCTGCATTTTCTATCAGTTTCTGTGTATAATTAACAATAACAATAAATAATAATATAGCGATCAGGTGGCTGGTCTTAATATTCTTTCCAACTCTCTTCTTCTCTTTCGACGTAAAAGGAAAAAATACTCGAAAAATTTGTGATTAAAAAAAAGTCTAAAAATCGTTGGTATAAAACAACAAAATAATTCAATCAATATTAGTTGACAATGTCATTGGGACGGATAATAAAATTCTTAAAGCACTGTATTCCTAAAATAAATAGAATGCGGAAATTATTTTAATTCAGTTTTATATCGATTTTCTTCAATAACAGTCACCTCTTTTTGTTACTTTCAATGGCGCCAATGTATAGACACATATAGACACATCTTTCAATAAAGGCTGATGATCATTTTTAAGTACATGAGTAGCCAAACCAAGCTACAATACAAATAATGAGTACGTATCTATGTATACTATTTTTTAATAATATAAAAGACATTTCATTTCTCGACCGAACCTCAGCATATTTATTATAAATACCTTATGTATGTTTACGATGACAGTCAAACAAAAGCACCTAATTTGTCGAAGCTAACTACATATTTTGCCGTTAATTGCACATTTTTGTCGTGCTGAATAGGCCGTTAGAAAGACGTATTTTGTAGTGCTGTTTAATATTTCCCAATTATGATACAAGTGTAAACCCTCTTTTTTCAGCTTTCACTCCACCTAGCCAAGTGTAAAATAGTGTATATAGTCTATTTTTAGATTTAAGTTAGTTCTTCCTTTTTTTATACCTTTTTACAAAGCATACTTGTTTTTAATTAATTATCTTATTCTACTCTAATTATTTTTTTTTTATAGGAAGTTATATTGTTCATTTTTTTTTTATACTTTTAATTTCTTACTTAACCTGCAACCATGTGCCCTTAAATTTTGTGCGATATGAACTTGCATGTACCTTGTGTTTTCATTGAATTATACACATTTACCAGTTATCATCCTCTAGTTTATTCTTATATTATTTTAATATTGAAAATATTTATTGCCGGGACCTATTCGGTGGAAAACCAAACTCACAAAGCGACATACAAAAACCGTCATACTAAGTGATGATAAAAAGTTTTGTGGTGAGAGATGAAGGGACGGATTAGAACTCATCGTTTTAATTACCACCTATGGTAATATCTTTGTGGACATTGTCAATAGAAATAGTGAGAGAAATTAGAAATAAATAATAAGCAGTATAAGAACTACCGCAAATTGTCAAATAATTCTTGCCAAATCGTTTTCTTCTAACATTAATAAATCGAGTGCAGATCGAAGTAAAGAGATAGATTGGAGCATAAAAACTTAAAAAAAGAAAATAACTCAACATCCCTAGAATTCAAAAAACATAATTTAATCTGTATATTAAATCTGATCCGACTTTAACGAGAACTATAGCAAAACACATACTGATATTGTATTTGTCTGTCGCATAATCCTATTCTATACATAACCTATGACAATGCACAAGTACGAACGAGCGCACATGTACAAAAGAATGAAAGTGAACTTGTAGATTTTAATTGATAAACACATTTCTCTTTTTCCTATTTTGATCACCAACACAAAAACCAATAAAACTTTTTCAATGTTCGGCGTTTTTCGAGAAAATTCGGTAGCCATTTCTTTTTTTAAATACCAAATCTTTTACATTAGTAAGGTTTGAAATGAGTTTTCTAAAGAACTGTGTTCTAAATGTCAACGAAAATATATGTATCTAAGGAATAGAATAACACATCAAATGTGTAGTTTGGTCCGCATTGCTGGATCACATCTGGAGTTTTATTTGTCAAAGCAGGCTTCTCATTATTGTTTTTGACCGGGTTCCCTGATTTACATCCATCGTCAGAGTAATGTTTATCAAGTTCAACTTGAGAGTAAGTTTGACTTAAATTTCTGTTACACAACACACAGCTAACATGTAGTATGGTAATCTCCAACATGTTTGTACGGAGGAGATTATATAAATACTTAAATAGGTTAATTGAATTTAATGATAATTACAAAGCAGCAATGTACTACCTGCATTCTTACCAACCATTTTTTAAAAGAGTTTTTTTTTCAATATATATTTTTTATAATATATCTATATTTTATTTCAAAATTATCATTTTCATTCACTCATCCTTCATTCGCTATTGTTTACATACATTAATATAACCATCCAACATAAAGAGAAGATGGGCAAAATTCGAGATAAAATAGATAAACAAAAATGAAGTAAGGAAAAATATAGAATATTAAAATAAATAAGTAAATAAATAAAAAACCTAACTGAATAGTTATTTATATGAAAATATTTTCTTTAAATTACTCAACATTTTTTGTTTGTTTTAATTTAAGGCGCATCCACAACTGAGGTCATTAGCGTCCTTCTCAGTGCACTGCCACCCCCCGGACAGTGTTCTCGAGTTACAGATAACAAATATAATATGAATTATAGTAATAATGAGCAATGTATGCTTAATAATTTGATTATACTGTAATTTTTATTATTTTATGTAATAATAAAATAATTTTTGTATTATATATTATGTAATAATTAATTTATTAGATTATCAGTTACGAAGTGACAAATTACTGATACATATTTATAGCTGTGGTGAAGATAAAGAGAATAGTTGAGAACATGGGTTTGTGTGGGTGCTTGTAACGCGTTTAAATTAATTATTTATAATCCATATTACTTTATCATTCTCCCAATCAGTGACAGATCCAGACATATCAAGCAAGAAAATTTAAATTGTTTATGAAGTTCATCTTGATAAACAATTTAAATGTAGATGGATTGCACAGAGTAAATATAGATTGCGGAAAGCCACACTATGTACAAGATCGCTTATCGCTTTTTAGCTTCCCTACTGAATGAGTACGGAAGAGATTAGCTCAGTGGTAGCGCGCTGGACTTGTAATGCGGCGGTCCCGGGTTCCAGCCCAGCTAGATTTTTTCTTCCTAGGAGCCTCTTACAGCTCACTGTCTGGTGATGGACAGTGTTGTCTGTAACGAGAGAACACTGTCCGGAGGCTGGCAGTGTACTGAAAAGGCTCCGAACTTTGGGCCCAGAGGGGCTTTGGATAGCATAGGTCTTGGTCCCTCCCCACAGACATAAAAAAAAAATTACTGAACGAGACTAAATTGTAGGGCATTTGACAAATATATCATAACTCCCCAAAATACTGTTTATATGAGAGAAAATCCTGATGGCTCCCCCAGAATCTGAACAAAATCAATTAATTCGGAAAAATATTTCAAATAAAGGTGAGCGGTTTGTATCTGTCCAATTAATATTTCAAATGTGGACATCTTTGGTATCTGTGGAGCCACCATTCAACAGGAAATTCTATTAAGAATTTCAATAGCGATTAAACGATTGTCTTGAAACTTTAAATTCTAGTAACGCATTTAATGTATCTTTTAACATATATGCAGTTAGTAATTTTTAAAAAAAGGTTATTCGCCTCATTACATGTGATGAGCCCACGTGGTTTATCGTTTAAGACTTTCTTATTTTTGTGTATTTCAGTATTTCCTATTGTTATGTATGGCTGTGTTTAGTTGAGTCACCTTACTCATTGCTATTTCGTGGTGGACTCAACTAAACACAGCCATACATAACAATAGGAAATACTGAAATACACAAAAATAAGAAAGTCTTAAACGATAAACCACGTGGGCTCATCACATGTAATGAGGCGAATAATCTTTTAACATTTTTACTTGGAGGTTTACGGAACAGTTCCACGTTGTAGCCCAGAAATATTAAAATAAAAAATAAATATTAATATTTATTAATAATAAAATAATTACTCTAAATACTCTAAGTTGATTTTGATTAATTAAATAAATATTAATAATAAATATTAAATAAAAAAATTAAATATTAAATATTTAATTATTAAAAAATCAATTTTCCTGGACAAATTTTCAAATAAACATGACAAGCTGAGTGACTGAAATGTTCCTACGAGGATGTTTCCTCAGACAGAGCCAGTCTTCAAGAACAAATCGTACATTGCAGATCATACAATTGAAGAACACTTCTCAGACAATAAACCAATGTAAAGAAGTACCTATCATACAGATAACATGGTTCAACAAGACAGTTCTACAGAATTCATCAGCAAGTTATCATCGACGGCCCTACAGTGTAGTCTATTACTCCATCTCTAATAATTATCTCTTATCCTGGGTTTACTAAGTTAACTGCAATCTCTAAAGCCAAAATAATATTTGTAACAAGTTTTAAGTTATAGTTATGTATTCGAACAACTTCTCTTCAAGTTAATATGAAACATCGATGATATAGCATGCTTCTTTTTGTTAGTTCTGACCGGTTTCAGATTCTCATCCATCGTCAGAGTAAGGTTATCGTTTTATATACGTGTAAAGAGTTGATTTCAACTTGGTGTTTCTGTCACTCATCATACCGGTTGATTGATATGAAATCTTTATAAAATCGTTGGAACCATTTTCGAGAATTATTCAGTAAGGGCACAATACCAGTTGGTGGATTTTGAAGAAACCTTCGTGTAGTCCCAAATAGCAACTCAAATTTAAGCTTACGCAATTTTTCGTTTTTTGTTAACAATCACGCACAGTCCATTAGCTGAAACATGTGTAGTTTCTCTTGCTCTAGATTTTTTTAGAAAATTGCTCCAAAAATTATTTTTAAACTTTGAATTATAAACAGCTCTGGAACTTCATCTGTGAAAACCTGATTTTAGAGGGTTCTGGGGGCCTATAAAGTTTGACCCTCTAAAGACTAGTTTGGTTGGGGGTGTAGAAGCGCTGCTTGCGGCTAGTGTAGCACATTCACTTAGCTTCTGTTATTACACCACTCTTCCAACCACCTACATTTAAGTAAACATTAAATTAAATCAAATTAAATTTAAAACATTAAAATTAAACATCAATAAACAATCTTCCCTTATGACTGTAATAATGCCAATAAGTAAAAGGCATATGAGTGTTTCATAAAGAGTTTTAAATTATATTTACTTGATTATTGTGTGTAAAATATAAGAGCTATATAATATTATAACTTTGGGTCTGTTTAAAAACCTGTGACTTCCATGCAGATGGAATAGAAACAACAAATTAATTGATTACTTCAATTCTAGTCCGAACCACAGCTGATGAATTAAACATAACAAACAGAAGGTAAATAAGAACCTGTAAATTCAATGTATTGAAACAAGTTTAATATAAACAAATGAATTGTCTATGATTGATGGTGCGCTCACTAAGAAATATCAATTTGCCAATAAAACACAACCGCAATGGAAACATTTACAAATAGGCTAGAAAGGCAATTCATACAGCTGGAACATTACCTCGGTCACTACTGCTATCGATTGTTCTTCTCCACCGCTTATCTCTTAAATATCATTTCATGCAGCACACAAACAAAATGACAATCGATTGTAAGTTATTCAAAACATTATAGAAAAATAATAGAACTGATGACAAATTACTTTTGTATTTCTTCTTTTTTTTTTTTAACCTATCACCATTTTATAACTTTGTTAATATTCAATTATTTTATTTTCTGCAATGGATTGTTCACATTAGTCCGGATAGTGGCTTGACTCTCTGCCATAGCAGGGCGACCATAAATTGGTCTCAAATACAACTGAAATTGGCATAGGTGGCTATTTTTACGACTCATATTTCCAAAGAGTTCGAACTCAAAATTGTAATGTATAAACTGGGTGGCTTATATTTTTCGTTGGTTTCCAGAAAGAAGTTACGAGAGAGTTATTCATAAGCAGGCTAGCAGGCGAAAGAATTCATTACGAACAATGCGCCACAGTTCACTGGGGAGCTGCTCAATAAGGCCGATAGGCCATCCGGTGGACTGTGGCCCTGCATGCCTGACAAGGAATAGCTAGTAGTTTTTGTTAGAACGAGGAGGAAACGGCTCTGCAGGTGGGAGAGCCTTATTAAGGTTTGGCCTCTTTGGTGAGGAGAGGGTGGCTCCTGTAAGCTTCACGCAGGGACCACTCTCCGGACTATTCAGTCTTATCAAGCAAACAAGTCTCGAGAGTGTGCTCTAAGTGTGGGTGCTCCTCGGACCATCCAGGGGTTCCCCCTTGCATCCAAAAGTCCGTCTAGGAACAGGGTTATGGATACCGTAGGTCGTGACTGCCACAATCCACTCCATTGGGAGTCGCAGTGGAATAGGCTTGGTAGCCGACCTCCGAAAGAATGAAAGTGAACTTGTAGATTTTAATTGATAAACACATTTCTCTTTTTCCTATTTTTATCACCAATTTACAAAAACCAATAAAACATTTTCAATGTTCGTCTTTTTCGAGAAAATTTGGTAGCAGTTTCTTTTTTTAAACACAAAATCTTTTACATTAGTAAGTTTTGAAATGAGCTTTCCAAAGAACTGTGTTCTAAATGTCAACAAAAATATATGTATCTAAAGAATAGATAAAACATCGAATGTGTAGTTTGGTCCGCAATGCTGGATAACATCTGGAGTTTTATTCGTCACAGCAGGTTTCTCATTATTGTTTCTGATCGGTTTCTGACCATTATTGTTTTACCTCCAAAACCATCATCATTGAGGCGAAATTCGTATAACTGGAAGTGCTCTAATTTTTCTTAAGTGTTATTAACCAGATAGCTTGAATGTATAAACAGGCAGTGGTATATTCAAGCTCACTTTATTTTGTACATCATACCTGGTTTTACGGACAAAAGTGGTTAATTATTCTTAAAAATTAAATATATTTTTTGATTTGTTTAATATGAAATTGCTTTGTTTAGAAATTTTTAGAATGGATTTTGAATAATAAAGAAAAATGATGGATTCTATTTTTCTGGGGAGGGGATCGTATGTAAGTAGAACTGTGAGTGGAGGGGGGGTATGTGTGAGGGAGAGTACTTCGCTTCCTGTACTCCATTTGACATCCATCATAATTTGTCCACTTGTTGAAATATAGTCGTTTGGTGAGTCGTAAATCGGGCGATTAAGTGTTGTGGGAGATCTCACTTTGTGGCGCCCATATACCCGCTGGATTCGCCTCTCAATCCTTCATTTAATCCAACATATATTCACTAAAAATATCACCCTTCCACAGTATTTGTCTTTTTCTTTTTTTATACAATTTTTTTGACAAATTACATATAAAAATTTACCATCTACAAGCATGGCTAAAAGTCTCTGCTAGTTTTTATAAAACTCTTTTTTAGATTACACAGTTGGCATATTTTATTGCTGTCGGCATATTAGACCGTGGAATCTCTTACAAACAAAATGTGCTGTGAAACATTCACAAAACTTTCTCTTGCAGCCCATTTGCACTTCAGTTCCTAGAAGAGAAATTTTATTCAAACTTTTGTCTTTAATATTACAATTTAATCAATTTGAAGATTAATTGTTTGCGGTGGTCGCGAAGCTAACTGTGTGTCATCTCGGAAGACTCTTTGAGATGGAGCTAAATAACAATCACTGAATGAGGGTTTAGGATAACAATAGTAATATCGTGCAATGTGTAGGGATCCATCACCTACACATTTCAAGACATCCACACAATGACGTACATGCATTGCTCAAAAACTAAAAACCGCAAAAAACGTAAAGCTGATATTCCGTTTGGGTATCACCGAGGGAATCAAATAAAAAATTAATTATTCGTAACAAACGGAATTACCACTTTACAGAAGAAAATTTTCATAATTTGCGATTTTCCAAAATGATTTTCTTTCAACTTTACACAAGTAAAAGTAAAGTTAAATAATGCCTATTTTTTCAGGTGGGCTTAACGTAAACTACTAAATTAGTGTCGTGGATGGGGCGCATCTAGTTCATCATTAATATTTTTTTAACGAATATAAAATTTAGCAGAAATACGCGGGACTTGAACTGCGGACCTCCCAGTTACAAATCCAGGCTCACTGCACCAACACCCGCCGCAATTGTACATGTACAGTATTGCATACTGTCAATGTACCACTTGTATTTGAAACATTTTTTTCGAAAAATTGATTCTAAAAGGGATATAACACTGTCCACCACAGTGCCATTTCAGTATAATACACGGTTCTACAACTATTATATTAGATTATCTTTAGTGTCCTTCAACATATTGAACAATTCTATAAGCAAATATATTATGAATTAAATATGTTGTTAAACTTCGGAGTTCAAAATTGGGTAACAATCATCCCAAGCGCGAGTGCATTCTGCAGGACTTTACTTTCTCTAACTGCTGTATTGCGATCGTGCCAGATTTTCGAAATTGTGTTTTCTTCGGAAATGCCCGTTTTGAGGTGCCCTGAGTACAAAAAAGTTGTTTTTAGAAAATGGTGTGCATATGTGTGTGTGTGTGTGTGTGTGTGTGTGTGTGTGTGAATGTGAAAAAAATATCTTAAAAACGAAAAGTTGTAGGAAGCACAATCTCGGTACTCCGTTTAGGTACTACCACTACATCAGACACAAAGATTTCGGGCAAAATCGGAAGTGCCACTTTACAGAATGGTTTTTCACTTATCTGCTAATTTTCTATAAAACGGCTCCAACGATTTTCTTCAAACTTGAATTATCACTGCACATACAAAGAGCTACAACGTTTATTTGAATTATTTCTCCGGAAAAATTCGTTCCAAGGCACTTTTGGGGAAAGAGTGGAGTTATAGTTTCCTCTAAAGTGCTTTCAGTTTATTATACAATTCTAAATCATCTAAATAATATTAATTAAAATTAAATATTTTTTCGTGATCCCGAGTTTGAAGAAAATCGGATGATCGAAAGTGCGCTTTACTGAAAGTAATTTTCAGTTTCTGCTATTTTGTCTAGAACGGCTGCAACGATTTTCGTCAAACTCGTTATATCAACTACTTTTATTTGAAACATTTGTCCGCAAAAATTCATTTAAGGAACTTTTAGTGGAAGGGAGTGGATATGGTTTCCTCTAAAGTGCTACTTTGTTTCAACAACGTGCTGTACAATTCTGTCAACTAAATAATATTAATTAGAATTATATAAGTTGTTAAAATTCCCAGTTTGAAGAAAATCGGTTGAGCGGAAGTCCGCTTTACTGAAAGCAGTTTTCAGTTGTTTGTGATTTTCTCCATAGAAATGCCGGAAGTTTTAAACACTAATAAGATCTAATATGAATTGCAAGTGGGAAGAAAATTTGCCACTTCATTGTTTATTTTATTTATTTATTTATTTTGTAGTTTTGCATGTGTTTGCATTAACCAGTTATTTTGTTTTCTAGGGCTGGAAAAAACCAACATATTGACATTAATATGTCTTACATGTGGCTTCTAATTGCCTGCCCTGACTTTTCAAATTGACATGTCTCTTGTAAACTTTCATCAGGCTTCTGCACCCTCTTCCCCTTCTTCATTCTCCATCCATACGAGAAAGTATTGTAATCTTGTCAAATTTTCGAAATCGAGTTTTCACCGGATACATACGTTTTGAGGTCCCCTGAGTCCAAAAAAGTGGTTTTTATAAAATGGTATGTGTGAGTGTTTGTGTATGTGTGTGTGTATGGATGTCTGTGAAAAGAATATCTCAAAAAACGTAAAGTTGCAGGAAGCACAAACTCGGTATTCCATTTGGGTACTACCACCGCATCAGACAAGAAAATTTCGGGCAAAATCATTTAACAGGAAGTGCCACTTTACTAACGGTTTTTTTCAGTTTTATGTAATTTTCTCGAAAATGTCTCAACGATTTCCTTTAAACTTAGTATATCAACTACACATACAATGGAGCTACAACTTTTATTTGAAACATTTCTCCAGGAAAATTCATTTAACGGCACTTTTGGGGGAGAGGTGGGGGATATGGTTTCCTCTAAAGTTCTATATGTTATTACACAATTCTATCATCTAAATAATATTAATTATAATTAAATATGTTGTCGAAATTCCGAATTTGAAGAAAATCGGATGACCGGAAGTACGCTTTACTGAAACATTTTATTGAAAAATTCGTTTAAGAGGAGTGATGGGGTTTAGAGTTATCCCTGAAATGCTACATCTATATATTAGTAAATATTAAATGTGCTGCTAAAATTCCTTGTTTGAAGAAAGTTGGTGGATTGCAAGTGTGAATTTATGGAATGAGTTTTTGGGCTCCCTGTAATTTCCTCCATTGGGGGGGTTTCATAAACATGGTACAGAGACTATACTTGCAAGGTTCTATCAAACAATTGTAACTTTGTAAATTGCGGTTGCGTGATGTTTACATCAGATTTTTTTTGTAAACTAACCTCTACCTTTATACTTTATGTTATGTTTAATATGTATTTCCGCATATTTGTCCTAATTTTGATAAAATATAAATTGCAAAATAATTTTTTAGAAAACTGAAATAATATATGAAGCATATTGTTATACTGAAGTATATTGTCGAAAGGTTCGCTCCCGTTTGAAAATAGAAAATATTAACTGAAAATATTTCTTCTGATTGTGAAGATAATGTATTTCTATTACTATTATTTTATATGTTTATATATTGTATGATTTAATTGATATTTGTTTATGTAAGAAGTGGATCTAATTAACCCCTGTAACAAGGAATGCATTCTTGAATACAGTAAATAAAGAAAAAGAGATATCACTGTAGTCAATCTATGAGTGGTTCTTTTTTATAATATAACTGGAAGTAGGGATGGAATACAAAAAGTGAAACGCAAGAGTTTTTAGTACTTTTTGATGTATTTAATATTATTTATCATTTCGTTATTGATTCTTGTATGCAGTTTATTAATATATAAAGCAAAAATATTATGCTAATTGCGTAGTATGTCGTATTTTGTTTGGATAATGCTTCAAACAAATGTCCCGTTAACATAATAATCTTTATTAGAATGTGGGCAAAAGATTTTCAGTTTTTACAGATTCTAATCCAATTTATCAAATTGTAAACATGTCAAAAACTAATCAGATTCTTGTACATCAGATTTGCAATGTAAAAATTAACGACAATAGAAAAGAAATAGAACAACGATAAATTTTGTGATAAGATTGAAACACAACCAGCCTGTTAGTTAATACTGCTGGTTCCCGCTAGATTGCACAACCTATGCTCTGACTAGCTTCTCTAATGCCGTAATTTGCCCCAGCAACGAGGAAATTTACAAAATCTGGAGTGACACATCACCCAACTTTTTCTTACCGCAATGATTATTGCAAATCTAATTGACAAATTTTCTTATAACTTGGAATGTTTACTATACGTTTATTGGCTTTAGCAGAAATGTCGCGAATGCTATGACCGCCCGTTTGCAAATTAAAATTTTCTCCTCCTTAAAAAAAATTTCTTTTCAAACTGTTAAAAAATAAAAAAGTCCTACATAAAATGTCAAATTGAAATTACTTCGTTCCCTGTTTGCCCGTACGATGAATCATATGCAATTTCCAAACCATCTTTTGTTTGATTGTAAACTTTGCCAACAGAAACGACCTTCACTCATAAGAAAGATCATTCTAGCGGGAGGTACCGGCCTGCCAATCAAAAAAATATAAACACAGATGTTATGAAGATTTTAAAAACATTATCCCCCCCAAGATTGCTTGAATTACGTAGGACTACCTTAGCAGATTGAAGAACTGAGAAAAAGGTGATGTAGACTGAATAATATTCTGCAAAATTTAAAAAGGAAATGAGAAACGTAGCCACTTATTTTTGTATATAATACATGCAAGCACTTGGTAGGGGAGTAATGAGTATATTAAAAATATCTATTGCTTACTAACAAATAGAATTTTGACTACTCTCCATCAGCTGAGTCGATCCAAGAGTGTTATGGTAGAATTCCCCAGGAGATTGAATTTGTTTCCAGCTTACTCTCAAGCTGAAACCGGTTAAGTGATTTTCACTGACAAATGAAGCACCTAACAGTAGGAAGGTGAAGAAGTAAACAGTAAAAAATTATACGTTCGTGACAAATAATGCATTAACGAGAAAAAATAATTCACTGAGCCACAACTGATATTTAATCACCACAACTGATATTTGAAGGTCAAATGAAATCAAGTTAAAGTAATTAATAATTTAATAAATAACGGGTGGTGTGTTTATAGAAGCAACCGATAATAGGATAAGAAGAAAATAAAAAACTACTTTGATTTACAGAGCATTATAAATTTAGTTGAGCCGAACAATTAAAGTTGTCCCAAGTTGGATTTGCGGGAAAATTCTTGAGTTGAACCAGTAACTCTCTTGAGGATCAATTAATACTTGCTCATTAATTTTAACTTGAATAACTGAACTAACTAAATTGTAGGCTAGTCAAAAAAAATGTACTCCCTCATTCAACAGCAGCAAGCTGGATAGAACAGAGAAAGTGAGATTAGGTTTTCTCTCTGCCCTCATGGTAGAAACAGTAGTGGCTAAGAGAGACAGGGAATATAAGTTACTCCCTGGTTGATCTTTTCTTCACAGAGAGAAAAAGAAAAGGAGTTTAATACACTGAGCGTTAAGGAAATAACTGCAATTAGGGCCAAAACCTAAATAAATTGCTAATCAACAGATACAAAAAGTGGACCCCTTTACATATAAAAATTTAAGTAGCAACCTGGCAGTCGCATTTTTGGGTAATAAGAAAGCGCTTAGCTCTCGAAAAAACGTAACACTATTATGTATTCAGAATATTATTCTTATAATACACACACACTGATCATTCGCTAAAAACATTCTTTGGTACTCTGGGTACTTCAGAATATGTAATTCCGGTGAAGTTCGACAATTTAACACGATCGCAAAATTCCTTATAGCTGCAGCATGAGGAAATAAAAAAAAAAAAATAAACATTCAGTTCTTTAAACAAGTATTTATTATTCAATGAAATCTACCTGTTATGTTAATATATGAAATCTTAATAGACCTACATATGTCCAATAACATTTAGAAGCTTTCTGAGATCACTAAAACTATACCTCAGGGTTAATAGGAGTCCTGTTTATCTTGAACTGCTTAGAAGAGCTAAACATATTAAACTGAATTTGAAAAGATCTAAGGAACGTGTTCGGGCTTATCGTCACTACTTCCCCATTCTATTTTACTTCCTCTTACTCCTAGTTTCTATTGTCACTTACCTCAGTTGCTTGTCATAACTCGTTTATAGCAAATACAATTATTAATTTGAATATATTATTTTTATATGAATATATATTGAATATTAATATTGGTACCTGCGGAGAATTACTAGAAGATATTTTTACCACAATTTGGGAGTTTATTGTTTGCAGTCCACTTTAGAGGAGAGACGTACCTACGAGGAAAAATTGATTGAGCCACCCTTCTCACATTAACAACGCTAATTACATTTTTTATAAATCCATTTTAAAAAAAGTTTCTTTTTATTTATCCCAAAAAAATGAAAAACAAAAGTCAAGGAAAACATGAAAGTGTATAATAAATAGAAGGACATAAAATACAGAATGGAGTAAAAAATAAGAGGAAGTGCTAGGCAATATGTGTGTGTACAATATTGAGAAATGTGAAGTGTACAATATTTAAGAGAGTCGTTTATCATTGAAGCTAATATTAAAATAGGTAGGTAATGATAGCAGAGCTACAGAGAGGGAGAGAGTCGGAGAGAGTTAGAGTTTCTCGTAGCAGCAGGCTTGGATTACATACTAACGGCGTTAGGGCCTGTCGGTGAAAAATCACCGCTATTTAAAAGGCAGCGTTAGGCTTATTGAATAAAGTAGGTCATGTGGTCACAGCAATCTGACCTGACGCTCTGCAACACTAATACCCATTTGCAAACATTCAGCTCTTAGATTAATTAAATCCTGGAATTTTAATAATGATCTTAATTTCCCCAAAGTAATTGCCAAATCAATGTACATTATTTGTGCTATTATTCTAAAAGATATTTTTTAGACAAGATGAACTAATAGATTGCATTAAGTAGTTTCTAATCAAAGTGGCAAGGAAATTAAATTAATTCCACGATGGATTAAATCCAACGAAATTATTCTGAAACACAGTCAGGAAATCACGAGTAAAAGAAGGTTAGCAGGTCAATGGCTGGTGCGTGTGTGCAAATTGTTAAACCCGAAAAATCACAAGAAACCTTACATTCCATGTAGGAGCCAACATGGGATTCGACAGGCTTTCTTTTGACAGCCTTTCTGTCAAAATATATAAATATCACTACTTTTATGGTTTCTAGCAATTGTTTTGAAAGCAGAACCAATGATTTTCCTTAAATTTGTTACATTAGTTGTTTGTCTACCACTTTTACTTGAAAAATTTATTTATGAAAAGTTCAGGATCTAATACTAATGAGAATTAATTTTTTTTTTTTAAGAATATGTTTGAAGAAACTTGTCTGATCAAAATTGCGATAACAGAGAATAATTTTATCGGGTTTTCGTGATTTTCTCGGAAACGGCTCGAACGAGTTTCTTTAATTCCTTTATTCCTATTAATCTGACTGACCCCTTTTTTTTGAGCAAACTTAAGCATGAATTACCGCGACTAGAAATTTCTGGGGAGAATCTGTGACGTTACACTTTCCTCAAAACTGAGATTCAATATATTTTACGGTTCTCCTACCTAGATAATATAAGGAGAATTATAAGTTAAGTAAAATTTTTACATAGAAGGATACTTAATAATTAAAACTGCGAAACTGCAGCAGGAGAAAGCCGTGTGATTGTGTTTTGCGAATGCGATCATTCTTTAATTTTATAAATTTGGTTTCTTAATTTGTTGATAATTCCTCATTTTTTCAGTTTTATTTCTGCTTCACTTTTAAAACGATCATCGAGCAAAGCAACCAATTAAAGAAAGTCTGAAAGTGCTCGTACTTTGCGCAAGTGATATTCTATTTTATAGGACATTTAATTAGGATTGTTCTCTGCTTTCAATAAAAATTGAGATGGAACCCCCGGTACAGAAAACTGTTCATGAATGATATAAACAACGCCGGTAATGGTTTAAAACATTTATTGAATATTTTAATGGAAGTTGCTTCTACTTATAATATGAACTTTAAAAGTAAACTTTCAGCCCTAGGAATAGCGGTTCGACTCTCAATGTTATAGAATGCGATCGCAACTATTTAATTTACTAAATGTTTTCCGAAAAACTAAGTCCCTTGTGATTAAAACCAACTATATGACCGCCAGGAAAAATTATAAAAATTTATGTGACTTGAACAGAAGGGAATATACGTTAAGGAGGGTGTCTGATTTTAGAAATGTTAAAAACTCTCGGGATTTTTGGAATCTGGGCGTAATTTTAAGTCAAAAATTTTTCTGTGGATAAAAGCATATCGGTTAATGAATGGGTAAATCATTTTAATAGTTTGCTGAATCCAATTTTGAATGCCGCTAGAATGTTGTATGCGGATTCGTATGTATCGCACATGAGTTACTGGACTCGCCATACAAGATGTGCGAATTGTGAACGGATAAAGCTAAAGACAATAAGGCAGCAGATCCCGACCGCATAGCATATGAATTTCTTAAAAATGCCCCAGATATTTTTCTCGATAGACTGTTGCTCTGTTTTAACCACATTTATGATTCCGGAAATATGCCAAGCAATTTTAAAGATGCCATAATATTTCCAATTCATAAGAAAGGGGCAACCGACGATATTAAAAATTACAGAGGCCTTTCATTTTGTAATGCGGTGGGAAAACTATATACAGGCCTCCTCTTGGCTAGGCTCACTCTCTGGGCAGAAGAAAGAGGCATACTAGGTGAGTTTCAGGGAGGATTTAGAAGACACTATTCTACAACAGATATTATCACTAATCTCATGAGCCTGGTGAAAATTAAACTTAGAGCTAAGAGACAAAAAGTGTTTGCATTTTTTGTTGATTTGAGTTCGGCATTTGACCGTATTGATAGATATGTTCTACTCTATAAACTCACTGAATTAGGAGTATCCACTAAAATTATTAAGGCCTTAAGAAATCTGTATACTGATACGTATAGTTCAATTTGGTGTTACAATGGACAGACCGAGCGCTTTAAGACACAGACGGGACTCAAACAGGGCTGCCTTTTGAGCCCATTATTATTCTCTTTTTGTATAAATGATATTATTGACTGCGTGGAAGGTGGGATTCAAATCGGACGCACTGTCATAAAGATCTTAGCGTACGCAGACTACCTCGTTCTTTTGGCATCAGATGGTCTCGCACTACGAAAAATGATTCGCTCCCACGAAGAGTACTGTGTTAAATGGAATCTGGGCGTTAACTTAGAAAAATCAAAGATAATTGTTTTTAGAAACGGTGGCCGCCCAGCTAGAAGAGAAAAATGGTTTTTTAAAAATGAACAAATTGAGGTAGTAAACAACTACAAATACCTCGGTCTGACACTATCCTCTAATCTCTCATTAGAAAATCATTTTAAAGAAAGTGCCGAAAAAGCTCAATTCGCATTAAATGCGGTCAGTAAACTACTATTAAATAAAGATATTCCCTTCTCTTCCAAGATTCAAGTCTTTAATGCATTATTTAGATCAGTAGTTATATACAGGGCACAGGTATGGGGTTTCCAGATGTATTCTAGTGTCGAAATTATTTTTAAATACTTTGTAATAAAGTGTTTCAATTTGCCCTTTAATACGCCAGATTTCATCATCTATTTGGAAAGTAATCTTGCACCAACTTTTTTATATATTCTGAAACTTCATTTGAAGCATATAAAGCAATGTATTCATTTACCTGCTTTCAGGTACCCTTATATACTCTCAAGAAGAATTATAGATGACAAACTTTTCTGGTACAAAGAATGGGGCAGGTTGAACACTGAGTACGAAATTAATATAGATGACTATCTCCATGGCAATACTAAATTAAGCAAAATACTTAACAAAGTGAAAATAAATATGATGAATAGCTATAGATCAAAATCCTTAACTAGTCAGCACCATACCCACTATAAAAACATGAAACCTAACGCTAACATTTTCTATAGTGAGCTTGATGCGCGTTCGATAGGGTAGATTGTGAAGGCTAGAGGTGAACTTTTGTACTTAAATGGCTACACCTTTACTAAAGATATAAAATTGTGCTCGCTCTGTAATTTGAGAGCGAGAGAAACTGTGTTTCATTTCATAGCAATCTGCCCTATTTTGAGCGAATTCCGGCTAAGGTATTTCAAGAAGCGTTCACTAAATTTTGATGTATTTAGGATATTTGAACGGGAAAGACTAGGGTAATCTGGTTAAATTTTGCAAAGAAGCTTGGAAGTATAGATAGTATCTGTTTATAGTATTTGAGTTTAACTATTGATCCTTATATTCGCAATGATTATTGTTAATATTTGAAATACCTTATGGCAGTATGATTCTTATGCTTTTCATTCATCTTTGATCTAGGTTTTGGTATATTTATGTTATTTAGGAGTATTCTCTTTTTTAAGTTTGCAAGCAATGTACGTTTCTGTTCCTAAGTTCTTGGATTTTATTTATGATATTACACGTTTCTTTTCACATTTTGTATTTTTTTTTCCTTTTTGTAATGTCATTTTTCTATCTATTATATTAAGTTTTTTGTTGTTTTTTTTTTTTTCTTCTTTTGTTTTTGTGTAAGACTGCTGTAACTATTTCGTCATAACTTTTGTTTGATGACTCGTCACACGGTCTAAGGACCATGAATATGTCTGTCATATCAATTTTTGTAGTTAATGCCTTAATTTTATGTAAAACATTTTTTTAATAAAGACATTATTATTACGTTAAACTTTCCTCAAAACTGAGGTTCAATATATTTTACGGTACTCCTAACTAGATAATATAAGGTCAATCATACGTTTAGTAAAATCTTTACATAGAAGATATATGTAAAGTAATTAAAACTGCGAAACTGCAGCAGCAGGAAGTCGTGTGATTGTGTTTTGCTAATGCAATTTCTTTAATTTTATAAATTTGGTTTCTTAATTTGTTGATAATCCCTCATTTTTTCGGTTTTATTCCTGCTTTACTATTAAAACGATCTTCGAGCAGAGCAATCATTTAAAGAAAGTCTGAAAGTGCTCGTACATTGCGCAAGTGATATTCTATTTTATAGGACATTTAATTAGGATTGTTCTCTGCCTTCAATAAAAATCCCTTTCACATCCGCAACTGTATCTTAGAGTATGACTGCGTGGAGTATAACTTGAATAAAACATCTTCATTTCTAAATAAAAATCAACTTACTGTTAATTTTATGAAAGCTAATAATAATTAATAAAACAAATAAAAGTTACTAACGGTATGATTAAGTAATAAAAAGGAAAAATTAAGATTTTTAATTGCAGATAATATAATCGGATGAATGGCGACTGAAACGAGAAAAAAACAAAACGTATATATCCATTAAGTAGAAAAGAAGATTTTTTTTATGTTGGCAACTGGAGACAATGATTCCAGTTTACAAGAGCGTGAAATAAAGCTCGCCTGGAAGGAGGCGTATAATTAAGACATCCCCCTCTGCTCCCACTCCACTGGCTCTTCATGTCTTCTTCAACATTTATTTTTCCTCTTTTTCAATTTATCGTTTCCTTTCTTTATTTATTTCCGTAATTTGATATAGGGAAATACATGAACCTCAAGTTGTTATTGTAAGTAACAGCAAACTTCAGACACCATGTGGAATGAATCGGTTTTTTTTAAAACCAGCTTCCTGCCTGTCTCCTCTCCTTCACCAATCTGAAAGATGACATCTTCACAAACCAATAGAGAATATAGTCATTTATGGTGGTGAATGGTATTGTCCGGAGAGTTCTAGTTGTGTTTGGTTGGCTACACTGCTCTACAAAATAAAAATAATCACTAGAATATTGTATGTGTGTACAGGAGGGCCCTGGGGTGGTGGAAGGGCAAGAGGAAGGAGACAAGGTCTCTGCCTTCGTCTCACTATATTATTCTTATTGTACGTATCTAATCGATTAGTTATAGTATCTATTTCGATAACAACTATTACTAGTTGTACGTTTGTAGCCAAGAAGTAGTTGAAAAGAACGTGCAGAGGAAGAAGAGTGTATGTGAAACATCACCAGATGAAGTACCATATGTTACAAGAGCACATATATGAACACACACATACACCTGCTGAGAGAAAGAAAAAGGAGGTGAGAGAGAGATAAGAAGTAGATAGAACACAAATAGTTATTGGTCACTTGTACATTTCAATCTGATTCCTTGTTGGGTGGTCCAATCTGTCTACGTCATATGTCACACATAATGGTCGGTTATTCTTGATTAAACCATTACAAACAGCAATATTTGCCATGGTCAAACATTACTAGAAACTGCAACAAGATTGCCACTTAAACTGATCCGAACAAAGTTATTAAATGTTGGAATTAATAGTTACTTATCTGATAAGAAAGCAAAGAAACATTTTTGAATGTAGCGACCCGAGCTCGGTTAAATATTGAGAATTTTCAGAAGGTTATAGTCTCGACTAAAATACTAGGTATAATACATCTTTTCTACAACAAATAAAGTTACTAAAGAATAACTTGTAGGAGATTAAACTTAAATTGAATGAACTGTTATATTTCTTTATTAAAATATTCAAGTGAATAATAATAAACTAAATAATGAATAAACTGAATAAGTGTGTTAGCAAGTTTTCTGTATGCATTGTGTTTATGGTTCCTTTAAAAATGGAAAAATCAACAATTGGAGATAGGCAACTTAAATTTCGTTTTGAGTTTTGCTTATACTTTTTCATTTTGAATTGTATTAATTTTTTGAGTATAGAATCAATATTCAATTACAACAAATTAGTGTGTCAGTTGTTGACTACTATGAAATAATTAATAATAAAACATGAAGTGGCCGTAGGATAGTAACAAATAAATTTTATAACCAAACAATAAAATTTTATAATCATGCTATTCGAAATTCATGTAAGTTATCTGATTCACAGTTATGCCTTCGACATTCACAATCATGCTATCTGACATTCGTATATATCCATGAGCAATTCACTTTCGCATAAATACATAAAATATACTTTTTTTAAATAATTGTGTGACCGTACAAGTTGGCAGAGCTGCTACTACTAGCGCTCCTTGCTTAGCCTGCCGAGAACTATTATTATCTTTTCTGGCATAGCTAGAGCATGTGCCTATGTCCTATCTTTTCTATATATTTCTTTTAATTTAGCTGCTTGGAAGCTTTATTTTCATGTTCCTGTATATTACATTTGATTGTAATTTGTATATTCTAATCTAATCTAGAAACTCGGGGCCTCCGAGTTTACAGCCCACAAGGACCGAATTGCTTTGTTAGTAATTTGTTCCAGATTCACTACCCAACTTAACTTTGGGTCCAACGTGAGTCCAAGATATTTAACCTTATTAGTTTCCGGAAAAGCGTTTCCACGAAAGGAGGGGGCTTTGAAACCATCAAGTTTCCTTCTCCTCGTGAACAGCACAAACGAAGATTTCTGGGGGTTTATGTTAAGGCCTACCCTGTCGCACTAACTGGAGTTGCGTCCAAGAGCCGCATCTGCAACATCCGAGACAGTATCCGAATAGTAAGGTAGCACCGTTGAGGTTATTTTCAGTTTTCAGATATTAAAAATGAATTAATTATGGATGAAAAATACATTAGTAATCTCATCATAGTATGCTTCTTTGCCAATTAATCAGTTCGTTCTGTAAGTTCACTAGATTAACAATTTATCCGTCTGTTACAGGTAAAAATATTTGTTTATTGCAATTAGCTTCTCCCAGCAATTGTAACAATGCTCATGCAATCAGTGACTCAACATTAGAAGTAGTAAAAGGCATTCGAAACCTTTTGTGACAAACTCATGAATTAATAATAAATAGATTTTATCAGTTTAAGTGAGGTGCAGTTTGGAACTCTCAACTAAGTGGCTAATGAACAAACAACTTTTTTATTTTCTCTTACTGGTCTGTATAAAAAAGTATTGTAAATGCGTCAGATTTTCATCAATACACATATTTTGATGGTCCATAAAAAACTAAAAAAAATATATTAGTGAATTGTCTATGTGTGTATGTGAGTTGTGAGTGGGTGTTCTCTATGTGAACAGAATATTACAAACACACAAAAATTGCAGTAAGTTTAATACTCCGCCTGAATGAATACCATTTTAGTTTCTGACACCAAGGTTTCGGTCGAAACTAACCGAGGTTTCGGTTAGTTCTTTTCAGTTTATCAGAAATGGCTCCAATGTTTTCTTTAAACTTTGCCTAGATATATTGGCCCAACACCAATGAGGCTGATTTACGATATGGGCATGTGAACCCCCTGGAAAAATCTTTAGTTACAATGTGCAATACTTTGAAATATTTCTCCTAGTTTATTTGGTCATTCTTGTCTTTCAGCTCATACTATACCAAATCCACCCATGTCAATTAGTGCAATGCACGCTTCTAAAACCATACCCACTTCTAAAACCGTCCGGCTTGATGGAATAGGTTTTTCAGTTCTTTGGGGTTCTTTTTTTTAAAACGACTCCACCGATTCTTTTTAAACTTGCATACTAATTGCATTCATATCACCTTTATTGAAACATTTTATGAAATAATTAATTTTAAAAGTTTCTGGGGGATTTGTGAGATTAGATTGCACGTATTTTGGGATTTTGATCTAGCGCTGTCTTGTGAACTATATTCAAGTACCACTTCTTTACAGGCCTCGTTCCCGTATGTCCTAACCAAATGAACCTTTACAACCTCTATATGGTAGCGAAACTGAATTCCAAGTTTAAATAAAATTTGCTAATTTTTTATAATTTTATTATTTGCAGAAAGAGAAGTGGTATGAATGGTTCACATGAAATTTGTACCTGTATTCTGATTACTTAAATAACAATAGAAAATATATAGCGCACTTTAACTTGATACCTTGGTTATTAATTAGTCCTGTCAGCTGCGACACAGATATACATCACCTATACGCACACAAAACACATGCTCATCAATTTGTCTGAGAAACGATCCTGGATCTGATTAAATTTTAAACCTATAGTATAATAGTAAACGTGTGGTGTTACATCTAACAGCTAACCTAAACTATACTATTTTGATATGCGATTAGCTAGATAGAGTCATGCATAGGTGTAAAGAGCAACAATAATTGCATTTTGTACGTTCAATATGGAACAAAACTTGGGGCAATCAAGCAAGTGTGTCAAGACATGGCTGTACTAGTGGCGGTTAAGAAAGGAAATTGATAACAAGAAGAGTTGGAGAAGGATCAGTAGGCCATAGAGAGAGAAAGAGAGAGAGAGAGAGAGAGAGAGAGTGATCTGACTGAGTGTCTGTGGTGAGAGGCCCCGGCGGATTTGATACGTTGGGGTTCCACTCAGAACACCACCGGAATAAGATTATTCACCAATCTCATGCACCCTATCCTGGTGTACCTTGCTTTTATTGCCTACAGTAATTTTGTTCGTATATTGGTGCGGCAATATTATTCGCTTTCAGAAGAAATTAGAAGCAGAAGGGGTAATATTCTTGTTTTAACTTGTCCGCCAACAAAATTCTTTGCCAAAGTTTGAATTCAAATATAAATTCTCTAGAAATCTCTCTCTGTAGAAAGATAGGTAAGATACTTGGCCTATTAAAGCTCTTACTAAATTTCTCTTCTTTCTGATCGTGGAAGACTGACTACTGCCAATATTTTGCAGAAAAACCTACTTTCCTCCTTTTGTTGATCTTTCTGCACCTACTCTTTCTGTTTGTCTTAGTGTAAAGTATTATCCTGCTGAGAAACACCACTTCAAACGAACAGCTCAGAGAAAAATGGACAATTAGATGTTTTTTTTTTTTTTAGCAACGATCGAATAACAATTATTGTCCTAATTTTGAAATACTTTTATAAGTTGCCATTGCAAGATTGGTTTGGGTGCACAAAATCTGAATTACATGAGCCAACGAGATGTTTACTTCCTCTGACAGTGTTTTTGGGGAGGCATTGCGATTGCATATCAAATTTTCGAAATTGAATGTTACCCAGGATGCATGTCTTGATGCCCTCGAAGTAAGTCAAGTGGTGTTTTAAAAAAATTGTCCTCTATGTGTTGTGTGTTGAGAGAAAGAGAGAGAGAGAATGTGTATGTGAAAACAGTTAATCGCAGGAAGTTTAAATTTGATCTTATTGGTTTCAGAGTGTTTGTCACACACAACACTAGGTTCTTCGGGTTGAGAGCAAGCAGTGGTTTGGTAAACACATGCTTTGCATGTAATGCTCTTTCGGATGGCGTTTGGCTTCACCATCAACTTGTTGAACTAGCTCTCAAGCCAACAACTATCCTGAAGAAGCGGTCTCTATACGAATATCTTAACTTTTTGTACTTCAAATTTGGTATTCATTTAGATACGACCAGGAGACCCGTCAATAAAGTTTTGGTCAAAATCAGGCCACCACATTACTAATTGCATTTATAGTTATTTCCAATTTTCTCGAAGAAATAAATCACCGATTTCCAGATATACCATCTACAAAAAGTAACATAAATCGTAATAATATTAATAATACCATTTTATAGCAGGATTATAATAGGAATAAAATAAATTAAATTAAATTTAATAAAAACTGCCTACTCATGTAGGTCGCTAACAAAGATAAAAGTAAAGAGCGGTCCACCCAGCAGTTAACAGTATTTCGAAGTGTTGTATATACTTGATTTAGTTTTATTCTATTGCTTATTCGTATATAAATACATAAAAATGTGTGTATGTGCATGAGCGTGGTGTGAGCGGCACTGGTGTTAGTACGCTAGAGGCTTCTCCATTCCAATCATCATTTTTTCGACTCGCTGGATTTTCTTAAATTTTCTATACACCTTGGCCAGAAGGAGGTCGTATAGTAAGTCCAGGAGTTGTGAGGAAAGGCTTACGAAAACGAGAGGAAGAGCTCGGAGAAGGCAACCTGAATGGGATTTTTATTTTCTCTCCTCAGGTTCTCCAGTAACGGAGCGACCTCGCCATCAGAGCGGGCCCCGAAAAAATTAAGTGTGAATAGAGAAAACTCAGAAAACTGAATTTTGAGTGCGTACACATATTTACTTACCTTTAATACTTAATACATATTTAACAAATATTTAACATTTTGGTTGTTTTTTTTTTCACACAGATCTATCTATCTAATTGGCGTTACAACTCTTGGTGGGTCCTAGCCTCCCCAATGAGTCCATGCCATAATTCCCGGTCATTTGCAGCAGCTTTCCAATTTCTCACCTTTAACAGGTTTCTTGCGTCACTGATGATACCATCCTCCCATCTCAACTTTGGTCTGCCTACTCCTCTCTTTCCACCTATCTCCATCTCGAGCAATCTTCTGGGAATGATCCGCCATCCATTCTCGCAACATGCCCCGCCCCGCTCAGTCCTCCCAACCTTATAACACGTACCACATCCACCTCTCCGAACAGTTGGTATAGCCCCCTGTTTCGTCTCCGTCTCCACACATCCCCCTCCTTCACAGGACCAAGATCCTTCGAAGGATTTTTCTTTCAAAGATCACGAGCCTCTCCTCATCGACTTTGGGAATGGCCCATGTCTGAGAGGCGTACGTCAAAACTGGGTGAATCAATGTTTTATATATCCTCATTTCGTGTTCCTGGAGATTCATATATCGGATCAGACCGAAATAGCATCTGTTAGCTATCGTTATTCTTTTGCTGATTTCCTGCGAAATGATATTGGAGGTATTGACTTGGGAGCCAAGGTATACGAACTCTTCAACTTTAGCAAAAAAGGAGTCTATTTGAATACCAGGAAGCCCATTACCATCTCCGACATACATGTATTTTGTATTACTTTCGTTGATCGTGAGGCCCATAGGTAGCGCAGCCTTCTGAAGTGCACGGAAAGCGTTTTTTAGCGCTGAGAGGGATCTTGCAACGATATCTACGCCGCCTGCGTATGCTAATATTTGGACGGATTTATTACCAATCGTGCCTGAGGTCTGTATATTGGATTTTCTATTTTCACACAGATGGGTTTCTTAATTTTTACGTTTTTTTATAAGTAATTTATCCCAAACCTGGCCGGCAAATTAATATTAAAATAATTGGTGAAATGTTATTTTTAATTATTTTGGATAGGAATAATTGTCCAAGAAAAGAAATTTTGTTCACTTTGTACAAATTTTTATGACATTCAGTTTTCATTTTGAGTTATCTATTTAATTATTTGTGTATAAATAGTTTTTGTATTCTAAATTTCTTCTTATTTTTTGTATTTTTTACATAAGTTACCATTTAATTTTATAGGAGATATTTAGCCAGCTTGATAAAAGAAGTCTGTTTTTTTTTTTTTTAATTGGCATCTTGTTTTGTATATTTTGTTTGTTGGAAGGTATATTTCTTTTATTATACAGAATCATCCCGATCCTTTTTGTATCTTTTGTAGAACTTCCCCTAGACCACTTAATCTATTCCAGATAAAGAGAGAGTTTATTTAAGGAGGAAAGGTTACGGGTGATAAAATAAAAAGTCATGAATGTAAGAAAAGAAATAAACGCACTTTATTTCAATATAATCTTAGAAGAACAAGCACAATGAATACGTGGTGAATAGAGGTATATTTTAACAGAGGGGAGAGAGAGTAGGTTGCAAAAGGATTAATCAGTACAGACAAGGGTATGATATCGATCTATACATTATATTACAAGCTGTGGTTGCGGGTCCCCACAACAAAACTATTATATAAAAATAAACAGGGAAAAATGTCGAGACCTGGAGTAAGTACATCAAACTAGTGGTGTCTTTTACTTTTTCTTACTCCTAGTAATTTCATTTTAATGTCCGAATTTTGCGAAGCTGCTCATTTCTATTTTATTGCTACGTTTTTTCTAATCCATTCCTGCCCCAATTTTCCCCGCAAAATATACGCTGTTGGCGTTTGCCTGCCTAGCTCCTACAATAGCATGGCGCTACACTTCTCCTCGCCCTTTCCCATTTCCACTGAGCCAGCTGACTCCTCTTAGTAGGGTTTCAAATAGTACCGTAATAGGGTAACATCTACAACTCTTACTTTAAAGATTTTTTCCTGGAAAATGTAATTGAGAGGATGCTGTGCCAGGGTTTCTTATAAAGTATGGCCTACATTTTACTCTTCCTCACCTATGTAATAGCATAGGCAATAAAATGTTTTGCGAAAACTCCAAGATTGAAGAAAATCGATCAATTGGAACTTATTGAATTTTGGAGTTTTTACAAATTTTCTCGAAAACTATCAGTTTTCTTTAATATTGGAAATTCCAATTACACATCATTTAAAGTCAAATCTATATGTAGCCATCTGAATATTCAGTAAACATTCCAACCTGTTGAAAAATAATTGTTCGATTATTGATCAATTATAATTCACACAATACTGTGAACTGGTCGTGTGAGTCTGTATCATATTTTTTTTACTAATATTAAATTAAGTTATTATGTATATTATTGTTTTATCGTTTGCTTGAAGACAATAACAAAATTTTATCGTTCGCTTGAAGACAATAACAAAATTTTATCGTTTGTTGAAGACAATAACAAAATTTTATCGTTTGCTTGAACACAATAACAAAATTTTATCGTTTGCTTGAAGACAATAACAAAATTTTAATTTTTTGATGGTTTGGTACATTTTTACTTTGCCAAATTTTCGATTGTTTATTCAAATATTCTTCCAAAACAAATTCCTTGACCAACCCTCGATAACTTAATATTTTTTTTTTATAAATATTTTTCAAAAGTTTGATGTATAAACACTCATACGACATTCTGTTCTTGAGTGTTTAGTATTCTTTCAAATGTCCCCCCTCAAATTCTATTACTCTAATATATTTCTAAATTTTCTTCAAATTTATTTAAAGCTTAGTTGACCTTTCGCACAAATATAGGTGGTTGGAACTGTATTAGATACTTATTAATTTCTGGATATAAAAACTGGGTAATGAGTGTAAGTACCTGCTGTAGACACTAGACAGCACCCTCAGCAAAACTTCAAAGACAAATGTACATTTAACTTCACAGTTACCCCCACAATTTACCTAAAATCTATTTTTCTAGTAAAATCATTCAAATCGAAATCATTTCTGTGCAGTTTAGCATTGCAAGTTAAAAGAAAATCATTGATGCCTGACACGGAGAAAATTCCTTTACCAACCTGCATTCCCGCTGGCCTATTTTCTTCAAATATGGAATTCTAGCACAATTTCATGTTTTAATATATTTTATTAATTATGATATGTTTTAATTGTTTTGAAGTTGTTTTGAATCATATCTTTCCTTTAAGCTTTATAACCATACGTATGTTAATGGAAGGCTTGACGTTACATTTCCCCCGAACTAGTGGTAAACTAGAAGGGACTCCGGGATCTCGTGATGTTAAAATTCCTACAGTTCCCCGCCGCCCAGAACCCCTAAAAAAGCAATTTTCCGAGAAAATATTTCTTATAAAAGTGATAGGTATGTATGTTATAGATAGTTTGCAATGTTTACAACAATAATATACAACAATAACAATGAGTTCTGGTGGGAACAGTAGCATTATGCTTCCTTCTAAAGACTACTTCAGTCAGTGTACGATTCTGCCATCTCTATAATATTAATATACTTGGAAATATTGTTAGAATTCCACAGTTGAAGAAAACCGGTTAACCGGAAGTGCGATTTTAACAATTACTTCTTTAACATGAAGTATAATACCACTGGATATTTTCTTCACATGTTTCATGTCATGTAAACATTCACTACGTTTGCTTATTGCACCTATTTTACAGTTGCAAATAAATTTATTGAAGGAGAAAAAAAAAACTTTTTTATTTTTTGGAATTTTCTCGAAAACGGAGAAAACAGATTTCCTTTTAACTTGGAATATTATCTGCATCCATCATTTTCATTACTAACATTTTTTTAAGATAGATCTGCGGACGTTAAAATTTAGTATCATTCAATATTATTCGCCTATCTACAATGATTTCGTTCTCTATCTGTCTTTGTTTGGATTTGGAATGATTTTTCTTTTCTATCTTTCTCGGTCTGCCTTAAACAAAATACGAACCCACATATACAAACAGACATTCGCTAAAACTATTAATTTTTATTAATGGGGATATCTGAACTAAAACGGTTCGAAATACAAATTTTGAAAATTTAAATCAATCGACAGTAAAAGTAAGTCATAGCGAATAAAATGCGCTAGATCGATGTTAACAATTTTAGTTTTTATAAAAAAAAAGAAGACGAAGAATGGCGTTTTGAAAGAGATAAATACATCAAATTTCAATAATGCATTCAGTTATGTTCTGAGTTATTTCTCGAAGATCCCTTTTTGGGCGGTTGGTTACCTCGATAAATTCCTCTTGTAGATGCAGAATTTGCTTTGCACTTTGATAGTCTCCCTCCCAATCATTTCTCTTTCTTGTCCTACTTGCCAACTCATCAGCTCTTTTGCGCTTAAAGGGCCTTCCACCCTATCATCTTCTTTGAGAGTATAAACATCACACAAGATTAGTTATTCAAATCAGCTTCTATTACCCTTCTTTTTTTTTATAATCAGAAGAAGACAACCGGGCTCTCACTTGCACAGTTTTTGGGCACTAAAAGAGGCTCTATATTGCTGATGTGAAGATATTGTACTTTCAAATTTTCTTGCTGCGCGGGCGGTAGGGGTTGGGGCCCACAGTAATGGCCAATGGACCCCACCTTCCCTGCACTCCTAATCCTAATGCCCTGCACTCTGCCAACACCTTAATTATATTATTATATGACCATTGCTTACAAATTATAGCTAAGCTCTGTTTCTGTGTTGTAACAATAATGAAGCACAATAATTTTTATATTAGCAAAATTTGTTTATAAACAAAATCTTTTTTTCTTTTTTGGAATATTCACAATGCAGTTGATGCAGTTAATTTTTTGTTTTTTAAGAGAATATCCACAGCACCTGAAAAGTCTATTGTGACCCCGGAACCTTCTCAGTCCTATCCTACGCTGCCGACCTCTGCTACTGACAACACTACTGCCCATCACCAGACGCTGTGCTGAGAGGTTCCTAGGAAGAGAATATCTAAGAGTAGCATGCTGGATTCGATCCCGGGACCTCCGCGTTGCTAGTCCAACGCACTACGCTAGTCCAAAGGCAGTTGATGCAGTTGATACATTTTAATGGAGATGTTTTTCCTTACTTGGAAATTTCACTCAACCTTTAGTTGTGGTTTTTACATAGAGTATTGTGGTGAGGGTGGATCGTTTCATGATGTTTTACTTTATGGCCATCGGCCGATTTAGAGGGTTCACCCGTCTTTAGGATGTCTTCATAAAATAAAATAATACAAATAACCTATGAATTATATATAAACATGCTGTCTATGATACCTAGGCACCCTGACTTACTTGCCTAAATTTGTAAGTGATTGAGTAATTATTTGATGCCTCACAGCTGAATAACAATAATGGTTGCTATGCACACTAAATACATAATGCTTAATGGTTGTTATGCAATGCATTCATATCGTGCTATCTGCCCATTCGCAATTATAAAGATACGTTTTTATTTATTTTGTTGTGTATGTGTTGTTACATGTTTTATAGTTAATGCTATCGTGCAATGAAATTGTTGTAAGAAAAAAAAAAATCTTTAGCGAATGTGTGCGTACGTGTGAACAAAATATTTCAAAAAAACGGAAAATCGCATTAAGCCAAAATATAATTTTCCTTTTAGTTACTACTACCGCAATTGACTCGAAGGTTTCGTGCAAAATCGATAACCAGAAATGCGACTTTATTGAATGGTTTTTTTTTTTCAGTTGATCGCGATTTTCTCGAAAATGGCTTCTACGATTTTTCGTATTTTATCCACTCACATAAATACTGTAAATAAACATATAAACCTATCACTTTTATTTAAAAATCTTTTCCAGGCAAATTGATTTTTGGGGGGTTTCTTTGGGAACAAAAGCGTTACGCTTTCCTCTAAAGTACCTTTTCAGTATGGTTTTCTTCTATACATGATACTAATATACATTAGAAACATTGATAGAATTCCAGATTTAAAGAAAATCGGTTAACCGGAAGTGCGACACTATAGAATAGGTTTTTTGGGGGGGGGAATTCGCTGGAAAGGATACAGCGATTTTACACAGAAAATTTGTTAATTAAATTATATTAATTGGCGAAGAGAGAGTCGTCGTGTGTTTTGTTTCACACTTCTTTTTTTTAAGAAGTCCTATTCTCTAACCATCCCATCTGTATGAGAGTTCCAGAATGGATTCCAGTTTTGAGGAATTCCCACACCAGGATGTCTCTTTTCATTTCAAAACCCCATTCTGAAAGAATTCTCTTCGTCCTTCTCTAAATGTGGGTAAATCAGACTGAAAGGTTGTGAGCAGTGTATTATCTTGCGAGCCATTTCTCAATTAGAACATTCTGTTTATGGTACTATGGAAACATTAGTTGCCAACTTAGAGGCATCATACTTTGCAAGCTTATCATGAGATAATTTTATTGAATTTGTTACTTAATAAAGAAAAAAATAAGCAATTGATAATAAAAAGATTTTGCTGATAATAATGATTGAAGTAATCTGTAATTTTCATGAGGAATTTAAACAGAATAGAATAGAAAGCTTTATTTACATATTTTATAAAAGAAAATACAGATACAAACAATGAAACTAATTGCTACAGATAGGCAATGTTGTATACCGTCAGCCTAGAGTTCATCATACAAAATACTGAAAATATAAGTTATTCACTAGGACAGACAAAAAGTCAATGAAATTCTGTGGTAAAGAGAGAGGATATATGTATATTATTTTCAATTTAAACAAAAACAGAATTCTAGGAACTAAGTATTATATTCATTTATCAGGAACATCCTGTACTTATAAGCTGAAACCTGAAAGTAAAACAAATTTGTCCATTTACTAAATAAATAACTGAATAATTTCTGCCTGGCTTAATGCCTTCTTTCCCAGCCACCTAATTCTACTTTCCTGTAAAATAGGATATTTCCCTAAATAATGGCACATGTCCTCACGGTCACCTCAAGTTACAGAGGGTACAAAATCGCTGTTCCTCCGAATGCATTATACACAATTTAAATTAACCAACTGCCCCCTCTTAACTTGAAAACGACCTTCGTAACTGACACTGTTATCATCGGATATGTTCTGACCATCTCCAAAATCAGTAATTAGATGTTTATATAAGAAACAGAAACTCGAAGATTGCGCTTTTATTTTCCTTGAAATTACTTTTAAAACATGCCACCACAGGTTCTGTATTAACACCTACATAATCCAAGCTCACGTTTAGTTACTAAATAACTGCAAGTTTTCTTCATGCCAGTATTTTCTCTGTGCTTTATAACTTCCTCAGCTAATACTTTGGGCAGTCTCCCTTCTGGCAAAGCTAAAACTTTCTGTTTATAATTCAAGTGCAACTCCAAAGTATAACAAAAAATCGGTTAAAAATTGGACTCAAGGTATAAAATTAATGGGGCGCATTTACTTGCCGGCAAAACATCTTTCTAACAAAAAAGGTTATTTCATTTCCAGTTTTTTCATTCCTGGCAAGCTTTCCTCCGTTTCGAAATACCATAACTTTTGTTTCTTCTAAATTTACGCTTAAATTCCACATTTCACAGTACATAATAACTTCATCGATCATTAACTAAAGTGTTTCAGGTTCTGGAGCTAATAAAACTACATCGTACAACGAATGGTAACACCAACACCCCCACCCCACCCTTCGTTGATAAATTCTGAGAAATCATTAAAAAAATAAAAAAAAGGAAGAACAGAGTGAGAGACAACAAGCATCTCTGTCTAACGCCAATGACGTCCAAACAGAAGCTTCTATAAAGCGTAAGTACATTTATAAACTTGGTTGTTAAACCGACTAGGTAAAGTTTATAAAACAACGAACTTCTTTCCGGGGAGTCCAATGTAGCTTTAAAATCTATAAACAGACAATATAACTTTTTTCGAGCAGTTTAAATATTTAACTGAACTGCCGTTATGACTGAAAAATAAAAAACTCGAAGAGTTTGATTCTTCCAAACAATTTACTGATAATAACCAATCAATAGTCTAGCTAAGCAAACTTCTTCTCTTTCAACTGAATTGTTGTTGTAGACTGTTGCAGGGGATGATTGCACTGCGACCTGAAATATCTATTGTGCCCTGAAGCCTTCTCAGTGTCGGCCTTCATGCAGTGTTCTCCAGCTACAGACAGCGCTGCCTATCACCGGACAGTGAGTGGTAGAGGCTTCTAGGAAGAGAAAATCTAAGGGCAGCATTCGAACCCAGGACTTGCTCAGCGCGTTACCACTGAGCTAATCCTTTCCTTCTCCCTTACTTATGCCAGTTAATAGGGACGGAGACCCTAGTTTGTGTACTGTGTTTGTCTTTCACTGAAAAGAGTTCAGTGTATGTAGTTCAAGTGTAATGAAATGTTCTGACGAAGTGCATGGAGTACTGAGATGTGGTAACCGTGGGGTCGCTACTCCCCAAGTAACTGCATGCAACAGATACCCCTTGCGAGCAAAGTGAAGTGTTATATTGTGGATTTTCTCTTTAAAGCAAGACAATAAACGTGTATGTAGGTTGCTAGAGAACAGTTTTAAAAAGGTTTTGGGTACTACCCAATAGACCGGAATCTTTATGACACTGTTCTGCTTTATTTTCCCACCACCGAACTCTTAATTCATATCCTCGGCTGCAATGAAACATTAGGCAGTCACTAATGACACCCCGTGACTTGGCATATAACACTTGTATTATGTTTGTGTGAACAAATTTTCTGAAAGGCGAGTAATTGCAAGATGTTTCAACTTGATATTCTTATAGATAACACTATGGGATAGGACATGAACATTACGATCGAAATTTTCCATCATCTGGATGAGGTAACCGAAAGTTCAATCGATTTGAATACATTTCTAAATTTCTTTTTCTAGTTTCTAGTATCTTATAACCTTCCCACATATGTACAACCAACAAGTGTGAGTTTAACAGAAATATTAAGTTGAAGTGACCTCTCTACACGAACTTGGTGACGATGGATAAAATCCTAAACCGGTCAGGAAAACTATAAATATGCATGTCATGACGGATAAATACCAGCTAATTGAATTATTGTTGCAATATTTCAGACCATTCTCTATAAGTTTTAAATACAAAATATGATATGTTGTTTTATTAAGAAGTTTTGAGCACTGTGATACAATTATATATAGATTGACAAATTTACTATTTATTAGTGACACTCTTAAGCACACACAAGCATAAACACACACATACCTATATGTACACTCGAATAATGAGTCTGACAAATTGTTTGCCACAAAGTGACTGACAGACAAATAATTTTTGAGAAGGGAAATCAAAAGCGAAATTTTATTAAATAGCAATCAAAGTGTGCTGGAGAGATCTCAGGAGAACATTCTAAAGGTATGGGAGGGAGGGGGAAAACTGTTTATTACTTTGAGAAGAAATGTGCTAACTATATTACAAGGTGAGCAAGCAGAGAGTGGTCCAACAGCAAGGGAGCCTTGCCAGAGAACCTTCAATGTTCCATCCGGCAGCTTCAATTTGATGCTGCTTTTTGTTGTGCCGATATAAAAGTGACATTTAATACATTACTAGCCCGGCGCACAACCTACAGCTCTTAATTTTATTACTACCATTCAAATTTAAGTACAAATACCAATGAATTAACTAAAAGCGTCCTGTGAGGCTTACCAATACTGACCTAATGAAATATATTCCATTCCTAAATGGTAGTTTGCGTTAGAAAATCGTTTTTGTGTATGTGTGACAAAATAATTCAAAAGACTTGGAAGTTCAAATTGTGCCATATTTTCCGGGTAAAATATTTTTATCCAGATTGATAGCCTCATGTACGTAGCTAGAGCCATTTTTATCCAGATTTATATACCACCATAACATTGGACACTAAGGTTTCGGCCTCTAAGTGCCCTCAACATGGTATATGATTGGACTCAGGACAAGGGTCTTTCAATTAATCCCAGTAAGACCCAGGTGATTTTATTTACTAATAGGAGGAAGATCGTAGGATTAAAACCTCCTAGGTTATTAGGAACTTCTGTTCAGATTTGCAAATCGGTGAAGTTTCTTGGAGTGGTTCTTGACAGTAAAGTAAATTGGTCGAAACATGTTATGACACAGCATCAAAAGGCAATTATTTCCTTTTGGCAATGTCGAAAATTGGGGGATTACTCCCAAGATGATGTTTTGATTTATGGTATGGTTATAATCCTAGCTGTTATATGCGGCTGTGGTGTGGTGGTGACGCATTGAGATAAGATCCACTAGACTGCTGCTTGAGGATATTCAACGCTTGGCTTGTCTGGTGGTTACCGGTGCGATACAGACCCGCCAACGGCTGCAATGGAGACTTTATTGGGAATCCCACCGCTCTTTGTAGAGATTAAAACTGTAGCAATGAAAGCCTGTATAGAATTAAACAGGCAGGTTTTTTGCCGGGTGAGCGATATGGTCATTCTACCATCCATCGCTAGATGCTTTTGAAGGTTCCTATTACAGGTTTTCCTTCTGACAGAATGTTGAAGACTTTTGTTTTCGAACATTCTTACACAGTTAGCTTACCTTTCTAGGGAAGATTGGTCAAGATTGGTTCCGTCTGGTGTGATACCTCATAATTTCCTCCGGTGTTACACGGACGGTTCCAGAATGTATGGTAGGTCTGGAGCTGCGGTCTATTTTGACCGGATAAAGATAAAAGCGATGGCTAATAATATGCGAACTCACTAGAATTAATAAACAATAATGTGGAGATATACGTGATACCTACAACGGCTACCAAAACAACAATATATAGAAGAAATCACACAGGATTCAAAAATATGGAAAAGACATTTTTTTTTTTTAAATAGGCAGGAAAAAATAAAATAAGGAATGAGGAATTAATTAATATCATGAACTCAAAAAATAACATAGCAGAGCCAATAGAAAATAGCATACCCAAAAACTAGTTACGACCTATAACGGAAGCTAAGAATAGGATCGTACTCACAAATGTAAGTAATTAATGAAATAAATAAGCATCTCTTTTGAAATAATAGTAAAAATATTAAAAAATTACAAAAAACGCGATTACAGTTCTCCACAAGTATATACTATGCTTAAATAGCTAAGAAACAATAAAAAAAACAGCACAAAACACATATAAAATTAACAAATATAAGGCGGATTGACTGCCAAAATAGTGTAAGTCACAAAAATTAAAACATGGATTACACCACTAGACATGCAGTTCATCGCATCTGACAGGTGGCGTGGGTTCTAGTTCAATAGCCCGCTTACAGATAGCGCTGAATGTAATTACACTGAACGAAACTGCTAAGCGCCTTGGCAATCAGTGGTGAAAGTCCATTTTTCAATTTTTGTGACTTACCTACACCACTTGGCAGCCAACCCGTCCATAGGTCGTGTAGACAAAAGAAAATCGTTACTTTTCATTGGTGTATAGACATAATATAAAATAAAGGTTTATAATAACTCTCTGAACACATTTAAAATGTTCTGCCATCATTCTTGTTTAACATTATTTGTTGTAAGATGTTGTACTTTTCATAGGAAACCATACAATAGGTCTGTAGTTTTTGTAGAAAAATTGTCAAAAGTAGGAAATAACATTGATTGCTACTTGCTAAGGGTGTATGGATTGACATAGTGGTTGCACCACTTCATAGTAATAATATAGAGATTAAGTAAAAAACGATGAGCACTCAGCTCAGTAAAAAGACCACTAAAGATAAATAATATAATTGTAATGAATAATATAATTGCTTTATTATATGATCAACATGTAACATTGAAAATTGTAAAAATTACAGCTTGAAGATGGCTAAGAAGGCCGAAACGTTGTAAAATTGAAGATGTAAAGAAATAAAATGAATATTTGGAGACTAAATAATGGCTGAATATTATCATCAAAATACCCAGTAAAAATAATAAAAATAATTTTAGGGGCCCTAGAAATATCTGAGTTGAGTTTAACTCGAACTGCCTTTACAACTTCAGCTGACGATTGAAAGAGGGCGCTGCCACCCAGTATAGTAGGCCTAATTCAGATAAACCTCATGCTCTAAAGACCAATAACTCAATCCTCATCGTCTATAGTTTAGATACAATATTAAAGACAACTTAAACGGCTAGTCAAAATTCAAAGACTGGAGATAATTTATCAGTTTGAATTGTAATATTTGCAATAACAAGGTCTCGTAAGTGATTCACACCATATTTCTATAGAAAAGCTTACCAACAAATCAAGCATACATATCGGAAATATTATATAATTGAAGTAAAATTTGCCTACAAAATAAGAAATAAAATAGCCAACTACATACCAAAGCATAAAGAGAGTATTCCCATTTTTAAAAGAAAGGAACTAATATACTTTTTATCATGCTCATGCAATATTAAATACATGGGACAGAATAAAAATTATTTAGAAACGCGAATAAATGTACACAAAAGCACGTTAAAACAAACCTCATCTATCAGTATAGCACTCTCAACCCATTATAAATTAACCATGCATGATCTAAATTTTGATTGCAGTGAAGTGTTGGATTGTGAAACAAAATTAAATAAACGAAAAATTTTAGAAGCAATATATATTTATGCCAATTTGGAAACAACAATGAATGATAGAAATGAATGTGCACAAATAAAAAAAAGTAAAAACATATCAACTACATAGATTCGTAACCTCTTCTTATAAAACCTTCCAACTATTTTTTTTCTCTGCCATCTAAATCGGGTGTGAATTAAGTAAATTTCAATTTTAAATATACAAAAAAAAAATCCACCTAGTGGCAAACACTCAACTACAATTAGCGACTTAGCCTCCATTCTAACCATCAACTAGTTGAGCCAAGTTCAAGTACACGAGAACATTAATAATGTGAAACCTCTTTTTTCAGTAAGTAATATTACAAACCAAAATTCCCAATAATTTTGTCATTCATAAATATATAAATTATTTCCAATAGTATCTGACATTTTATCTCAAATAGGTCCTCCACAATGAAGTAGTGTATAAGTAAAGGATATATCTAGGTGGGAAAGGCAATAACAATTTTCAACTTCTTTCTTAAGTTTCGACTATTACAAACAAATAGCATTCATTTAAAACAAAATCAACTAAACAATAAAACTAAAGGACATCAAAGGAAAAATCTCCTACTTATTATAGCAATAAGACAAGCTTAATACAAAAAGTAATACGCATTAATATTAACAAACTTGGTTTTTATACAAATTGGATTCTTTATGCAATGGCCACTTAATAAATTAAGCTTGGTATTATTATATATTTTTGACTTGCTTACTTAGTAATAAAATGTATATTTTATAATTCGTCACTACTTGTAAAAAATGTGATGTACTTAAAAAAAAAATTTGTTCTTCTTGGTTTTTATTATAGAATTACTCTGGAATGTAGCAAACAGAAGCCGAAACGTAGAGTTTTGCCCTAACTTGTTGCCAGAAAGAAATATAATCTGGAAACACGAAATAAATAAAAGCTCAAAATTGGTTTTACATCATCTATAAATTCCACCTAGAATTTTTCTAAATATCCAGATTTCTTTTTGAATTGTATTTTTTTTAATCAAAAATAGTTAATATTAAACAACATAACATTAATGCGATTCTCTGCCTTCGAACAAAAGACATTAGGCTGCGAACAAAAATAAGAAATTAATATTTTGTGCAGATTCTTAATTAAATTTATTTGAAAAGAAGAATGCATTATATTTTTTTACAAATAATTTCAATGTTACTCCAAACCGGAGACCGACAATGCGATCTCCAACCGGATACTTAAGTTTAGGTTATGTGTGGATCCCATACAGACACTTCAATTGTTTCATTTAACACATTAAATAACATAGCATTATTACTTTTTTGTTTTAGTAAAAGTTTTTAGATGTGTCAACAATTATTTTATATTGACGGCATAATTTACACAAAATCTCAGTTGGTCTAGAGCAGTGAGAGACAGACAGGATGAGAAGAGATTCGTGGCTTTGGTGCGAGAAATGAACTGTATATTCATAGAACTCCCTCTTGTCACAACATTATTCACAGTTCTTTCGCACAACTGTAACAATACAAACCACAAATAACAAATGTATTTATCCGCAAACAAAAAAGAAATTGCATTTTCCAGATGTCTGGAAAACCGCAAATAAGGAGTACGACAATAAAAAGCCTATTTTAACTAGCGATTTTTTTTTTTAATTTTCTAAGAATATGTTTTTGAATGCTGTAGTAGAACAATTGAAAAGAATTTACAGAGATCAGAATTATATGGCCCGCCATAAACTTAAAATAAATGACTTACTGTTTACTTTTCAAATTCGACCTCTTTTTAGGTGAAGTTAGGGACAAAATAAATTTTTTCTTCCATGGCATTCTTTCGAATTAATTCTTTTATATCTTCTTGGAGAGGGCCCAGATTGAAGTTACGGTGAAAAAAATCAGTTTCCTTCGTTCAAGTAGGCTAAATTTCGCAGGTTATTTTGTGTGTGTAAGGTATAGTTAGTTGAGTGAATATTGTAAATCAATGAACCTAGCCTATGAATTTTAATAATACAAAAACTGTTGGTATCTTGGTTTTGAAAAATAATTCCTCCCGAGTCAGATTTTGTTTTTTATATCATTTATAGTGCAACGAATTTTACTTTATGAAATCTATTATCTCTTATATAACTTCATTACAATGAGTGGTTTCAGTAATTTATTTAAAATTCTTTATTCATATCATTTAGAAAATTATATATCTTTAGTACTCCATGAAGGCAACTTTTATTTATTCTTCTACTGCCTTAATTAGAGTAAGTATACACCCCAGCAGTTCCCTCAGGTAGAGAAATCACGTAACAGCAAGTTACTAATTATTTTACTTATTAAATTAATTTTTAATAATATAATTGATTGCCATAACTCATTAACTTAAAGTTTATACATGCCAACATATTATAGTAAAGTATTTCTAATAAATTGCAGCTAATGTTCCTTAAATACTAAGCGATCAGTTTTTGGAAGAAACGGGAAATTATATGGAACATTAATGCCATTACAGAGGTATTTTGGAGAAGATAGAGATAATTAATTAACTTACTGTGCTATAATTAAATATAAACTTGTAATTTATTATTAAGTAATTAAAGAAAAAGAGGGAACGGAGCGACGATGAGAGAGAGCGGTGATTGCAGCCGAGTGATGCTGCTGTATGGTGTTGGCTAGTAGGCTGGTGATGTGAGCTCAGTTAGGGGAGGGATTAGCAAAGTGGTTAGCGCGTTGGACTCCCACGCGGAGGTCCCGGCTACCCTTAGATTTTTTCTTCCTAGGAGCCTTTACAGCTCACTGTTCGGTATGGACAGTGTTGTCTGTAGCGAGAGAACACTGTCCGGAGGCCGGAAGTGCACTGAGAAGGCTCCGGGTGCTAATGACCATAGATGTTGAAGCGCCTTAAATTAAAAAAAAAAACATGTGACCTCACGGACTCGTGGTAGAAATCTGTCTGACAACTGGTCTCTTCTTGAGTAAAACTGTGTCAGGGGAAGCGAGAGGCAATTGTTCCCCAAACTTTACTGGTCTAGCGTAAAGGCAGTAACAGAACCGTTATCTTGCAGTTTTGAACGCAACTCCAAATATTTTATGAATGATACGTGATATTCTATCACACCATATCATACGTCCAATGTTTGAACAATGAACCGATGTCTGGTCAATGTTAATTCTAAATTATCTATTCAAAAATTTATGTTTAATATTAATTTAAGTTTAATAACCTTATTATTTTAAAGAGAAATCCTAGTTCGTAAGATGTTAATTTTTTTTTTTTAATTTTATGGCGCGTCAGTGATTTTTTATTTTATTTTTATCTATGGCATTGGCGTCCTCCGGACGGAGTTATCTCGCTATAAACATCACTGTCCATCAAGGAGCAGTGTGCTGTTGAGGCTCCTGGAAGAAAAATCTAAGGGGTGGCAGTGAACTCGAACACGCATCTCTGCATGAGAGGAGCTAATCCTTTCCCTTTGTAAGATGTTAACGTAATATATATATTTTATGTTTTATATTATGTAACGTAATATATATATATATATATATATATATATATATATATATATATATATATGTGTGTGTGTGTGTGTGTGTGTACTTGTATATATTAGTCTGTATACGAAAAGTTTCTAAATTAAATGTCAAAACTGTATTTTACAAACTGTAATCAACCTTGAATAAAGTTTTTTTTACTTAAATTGTATACTTAGTTATATGACAGACATGTGTATGTGTGCAAATGTCTATTTGTGTGTTTTTGAGCGAGAGAGAGAATTTTCATATATAGAACACTAGTTGAATAGGAAGGATGGTTATGGGGAGGAATGTTAGTGTGTGGATGTGTATTGAGTGTGTTGTGTGTGTGGACTGTGTGTGTGTGTAGTCTGTGTGTGTGTGTGTGTGTGTGTGTGTGTGTGTTGTGAGCAGCAAGAGAATTTATTAGGCAATGCAATGAGACAGCTGTTGCTCAAATAATACTCACCGATGTTGGCGGTAGAGAGCACTGGATCAGCGAGGGGAGATACTTGTGATGGATATATAAAGAATTACCAGGGTGGCGGATAGCGAGCCGAACACTACTGTTGTTGGCTGGGTCACATTGCAACTACACACAGCACAATAATGGAAACATCAGCGGAGGAAATTCATTTTGAGAACTAAACCAACCTGACGGAGTATGATATTACTTATATTCCTACAGAATGTATGTTATTAAATTGTATACACACACACACTCACATAAACGTATATATATATATATATACATGTATATATAATGTATTTTAGATGAGTAGTTGACAAATAAATGTTTCTAGATTGGAAAAGGAGAGGAATACATTTTTTTGTCCATATCGCTGACAGAGTATTCCCTTATTGTGATTCACCTTTCTTCGGTGACTGATAAAGCTATTCCTACCAAAGATAAAACAAAAATTCAATATTTTAAAAAAGATTCCGATTAATCGCCCTTAATTGATTTCCTATTTGAAAATATTAGCTAAATTAACATTAGCGACTTACTGTTACCGCAATTATCGCAACAGTAATTTTTACAAACTTTTTTCAAAAGCGAATATTTACAGGCTCGTTTAGTTGAACTTAATATTACATTGAATGGGCAGACGCCCTCATTGCATGTTGATTTACTAATATATGCCAGGTACTTAATGTAGGAACTACATTGTAGACAAATCATCGCAACCATCAAGTCCCAAACGTGTTGGCTGCGCAATTCAGGGAAAAACCTGTTGAGACTCCCGCAAAAGTTACAAACATTCGCCGTGGATTCTCATGAATTATGAGCTGGTTAGATTATAGCTTAGATTATTTTAGTAGTTGTGTCCCTGTCAGGCATATCGAATGCTGGGAGGGGTTAGTTTAGTTTCGTTAGATAGGCGGAGTGAATGAATGGAAATAAACATTATTGTATAGATGTTAGGCTAGTTCTTACCAACATAAATTGTGGGAATTAAATGATTTCTTATTTATCTTCCTGACCAGTCAGATTCGCGTTTTTACTTATTTGAGTATAGTGTACGATTTTGCCAGATATGAGCGCGATTTCGGGACCTGCACTTAGTTTGCAAGGAAAAGTTGTAGATTCATATGAAAGAGCAATTAGTATTTGAAGTTTAAAGTAAATCGTTGAAGCGGTTGTTGAAATAAGTCCGCAAACTTCAGAAACCATCTGTGTAAAGTTGCGCTTCCAGTTGACCTATTATCTTCAAACTTGAAATTCCGGCCACCCTTGAGAGTACTAGTCCTCACTACAATACATTGAAATGCTAGTTCGAAAAATGAGTTTTACAAATCGGTCAGGGTGTGCGTTTGTGTATTTGTGTGAACAAGTTGAGATATCCAGAGAGTACTGACATTGTACTGATTTGTCAAAATCCTTCGAATAGAAGTACCATTTTATATAATTGATTTTTTTTTGCGTTTTTCTCGAAAACGGCGTCAATCATTTACTTTAAACATTGTTTATATATTAAACGGTTATAGTCGTATCACTTTTATTTAAAACAACTTTCTGGAAAAATTGGATTCACTGGGAAGTGGGGAGGGAGATGACATTATACATGCCTCTAAAGTGGCATTTCATTATTCTGAATAGTCTTCCACCTAAATAATATCTATTTACTTGCGACTAAATAGATGATGATGTGTACGAGGGGGGAGTAACAAATTTACTGCGAGCTGAGAGATCTATTGTGACTCCCTTCTTTACAGTTTGTCTGTACACTGTACACCATAGTCGTCTGTAAAGGCTTCCTCAAAAGTCGTTTTATACAGTTTAGCTTGCCCCACTTAAATAAAGTTGAAGCCAATTAACCATTTAGTTCGTTTCTTCCAATTTTGAAGAGCATTTGTCAAATATAACTGTAAATAGCATAAGAGAAAGTCAAGTGAGTATTTCACATTACATCAAACTAGTTCATAATTATAAAGGAACATTTAATATTAATAAAGGGGAAAAAAAATGTAATATTTCTAATTACTTATGTTTGCCTTTCTCCTATGTATAAAAGATGGTGTAAGAAAAACTAGTTGTATAATAGATGTATGCTACATACAGAAGATGAAACTGTTCCATAATGTAAGTTCAGTTCGATGGAAATGAAGAGAAGAGCTTTCAATTCCGTTAATGTACTCAAATATTATAGGGAAATGAGCAACAGAGGAAGTGGGAAGATGAAGAAGGGCGGTGCTACGGTTGCCGGGGCATCTGTAGTCTCACACCCCGCCAGAGTCTGGAGATCGCAGGCACTCCTCCGGGCTGGGGGTACTCTTCTCCAGCCTTACAGCCTCTTCTGGCAACCATCTTCCTCATATATATACACTTGCCGCATCTCCCTGCTACCATCCGCCGACCGCTCTATTACATTCAATGTCTATATCATTCATTTCGCATTAGAAAACGAGAGAATATTTCAATTTATTTGTAAGAGTTACAGTTCGTAGAATTCAAAACGATCCTCCCTTACAACATTACATATCTACCTCCCCACCCCGCCGGTCCCGTCCATCTTAACAACACCACCGTATACATAATAGTAAATTTCTGTCAAAGCTAACACAAATAAATTGCTATACTCGGCAATAAAATTTAATGTTTTATTTGTAATCAATTTTTATTTTCTTATAGACATTTCCCGAGTAATAATAACTTTTTGAACAATAATATCTATTCATCTTATTATTGCCTAGTTCTTTCATTAGAAGTGAACATCGATATTTGCCTAAAACAAACGAAACACTTAAATTTGAGATTAGTCTAATCAAACAAAACATTTAAATTTTATGCAATTGCAATGAATTTACTACCAATTTACTCAAATACAATAGAAAATGGATGCAGATTAGATAGAAGTACGTATACACTTCTAGGTTAATAGGTGTCAGAAATGTGAAGAATGTAAACGAAATCTGATGTGGAAAGAATAATTAATGTCAATATTCATTTACTGCAATTATTGATTATAATTGAGCTGATCCTATTACTGCACAAAAATAATATGGCGGAGTTATATTGGTTAGTTGCTAGGCTATGATAGTATCAATCTATTTGTAGATCAACAGTCCCAAACAACTTGTATTTAAAGCCAAACATCAATTTTATCAATAATTGTCAATATATCACTTTTAACTTTACATACATTTATTTTAATAATGTTTATAATAAGCAACTTATTGTAGTAATATATTGTTGTGGTTGGTGCCGCAGAGCTGGAAAGCATCAGAGATATTTTCCGCGATAGCCTGCTTCTTTTTGTGGTCATTGACCGGTTTCGGGCGTTCATCCATCATCAGGATGTTTTAGTCAAAACAATGTGATAACATAGACTTACACAGAGCAAATTTAGTTGATAAACTGATTTTTTATCTTTTGCAGACAACAAAAAGAATTCTATAAGAAATAGAATTACAAACGTCTATTCTAACAGATATAGCAACTATCTTTGACCTTTTAGGCTTAGTTAACCCTGTAGTAGTTTGGCCAAAATCATTTTACGCGAGATTTAGCGACTGAAGTTGGGATGGGATGATGTCATTTCTTTAATGCTTCATACAAAATGGGCATCGTGTAAACAGTCTCTGCAGCAATTGAATAACCTGAGAATCCCAAGAAGACTCACACACTTAAATGAGATTACAAGATTACAATGAGAGCTTCATGTTTTCTCAGACGCTTCTCGATCTGCGTGTGGAGCAGCAATATGTCTGAGTTGCAGACGCGTGGACGGAGAATTCAGTGTGAGACTTATTTGCTCCAAGTCAAGATTCACCGTTAATGGTAATTTCAATACCAAGATTAGAGTTAGCGGAACACTTTCACTAAGCCAGTTCTATAATTATTTAAAGGAAGGCTTAAATATGAGCATTGATAGTTATTTTTGGACAGATTCAACAATTGTGGTATGTTGGATTGTTTCCGCGGTTACGCATTGGACCACCTTCGTAGAGAATCGCGTTGCTAAAATTCAAGAATTAACTGATGGCATCATGTACAATCCAAGGATAAACCTGCTGACATTATTTCAAGAGGCGACATTAACCAATTTGCAACCATGTCAGTATGGTGACATTGTCCTCATTGCTTGACTGAAGAGATTGATTTCCATTCCGAACATTCTGGTTTAAGGGAGAATTTAGTTGATATTTCGAACTAAAATCCAGTAAAATATTTCTACTTGTTACCGAGACAACATTCGATGTATTTTCCAGGTTTTCTGATGCATAAATTAATTAAAGTGATTAATTAAAGATTGCCTAGGTTTGCATTTAATTGTAAGGCGAGTAAGAATTTCATTCTTTTCAGATCTGGATATTTATCTATTAATGATTTTCAAAAGTCACAATGAATTAGTAAAGGCCGTTCAACGTGAAGTTTTTATTAAAGACATAGATCTTACAGCAGAAGGAAGAATTGACAACGAGTAGTAACTTAAAAACGATAAATCATCCATTCATTGACACTGACGGTTTGTTCAGGGTGTGCAGCCTTGGGTAGATCCAACTTTCTTATACAAGAAGATTCCCAATAGTCATACCTCATAAGCATGCATTCACAGAACCAATGGCGAGTTATTTTCATTTTATCCATCTGCCAACAAGCTTATTAGCTATTATTAGGTTGAAATACTGGCCCTTAAGAGGAGGGAAGGACATTGGTGAAGAAGATAGTAAACAGTTGTGTTACTTGCTTCAAGGCCAATTCACATGCATTAAACAGTTATTGGGCGATTAACCTTCAGAGAGAGTGACTATGATTCTAACATTTGTTAATATTAGTATTGATTTTGTAGTTCCCATATCATAAATCAAGGTCGCAGACGATCTCCAACGAAGGCATACATTGTTATATTCATTTATCTAGCCACTTGTGCAATACACCTTGAATTTATTCAATTATGTGCAATACACGGTGATAAAATATTTTGTGATATTGATGGTGCACAACGAGAAATTGCACAAGAGACTTGTTTCTATCTGCTAATTACCAAAGACAACAAACTCACTGATTTTCTCGCGAATCATAATATAATTTGGAAATATATACCTCCTCTGTCACGGATTTAAGTGGCATATGGGAAGCTGGTATTAAATCAGTTAAATTCCATTTAAAAATAATGGTTAGGCAACCTCACTTACTCTATGAAGAATTGAAAGCACCTATTACTCAGATTGAAGCTTGTCCCATCCGAAGATCCTAATGACCTTTCCTATCTATCTCCTGCACATTTTTTAATTGGTAATACATTTATTCCAACTTTAGGACCTGGCAGAGAGTACAGCAATTAATGCAACACTTTTGGTCACGCTGTTCTTCAGAATATCTCTCGATATACTTCACTGATTCTTGGGAGCATCCATTGTAAAGGCGATAATATTGTCAAGATCGACATTTTATCCGCTTTACAATGGAAGTTCGCAACAATCATTGAAATACATCCAGGAAGAGATGGGAAGATGCAGATAGTTACATTGTCAGATAGTTACAGCTGCAGGAAATGTCACCATTTCAAGAATCTAGCCCTGTACCTTTCCGTGCTGAAGATATCAGTTCTTCTTCAGTTTGTGTGACTCTTTCATTGGGTGGGATATTAGAGGAGAAGCTTGGCAGTATGAAAGGCGACATAGGAGATAGTTAACCAATAAATAGTGGCCATGTCTCATGTTCACCACTCATAATATACATGTTTGTTGTATATTGAAATTCGTTTGTAATTAATGCAATAAATTCTGTCGTTACCAGATTTGAATCATCTATTAATTTCATAGAGTCACAATATTCTAACAATAGTAAAATAGAAAGGTGGAGAGTGGTACATAAATGGAGATCAAGTTACTAATTTGTTGCAAATTTTCGTTTATGAGATTTTTTTTTAAAATTAAGGCGCGTCAACATCTATGGTCATTGGCGCCCGGAGCTTCTCAGTGCACTGCCGGCCTCCGGACAGTGTTCTCACATCCGTTACAGACAACACTGTCCATCACCGGACAGTGAGCTGTATATAGACTCGTAGGAAGAAAAAATTTAAGGGTAGCGCAGCTGACTCGAAACCGGGTCCTTCGCGTGGGAGTTCAGTACGCTAACCATTAGCTATTCCTTTCCCTTGAAATATTTAGTTCACACCCAAAAACACAAGTCCTCTTAATCAAACCAACACACAAAAAAGCAATTTCCTCTACTTAAGGGGGGGGAGAGCCCAAGAAACCTCTATTTCCGGTAGAAACTCTATTTCGAAAATTTGAAACATCGCAACACTTCCTGTTAGTGGGTTCATGGTCAGTTAGCAAGAGAAAGTACCAATTAGTAAAGTGGAGTGAGTCTATATAATCTTCTGAATAAGAAGAACTTTATTAGGGACTTGGTAATAAACTACTCAGTAAAACAATTCTGTCATTTTTGTCATGATTGACTTAATATAGATACACAAGCCCATATTAAATTCTTCGACTCGCCAATCATTCCAAGTCAATGTTACTTCTATAAAGCAAATACTGTTATGTAATGAGTATTAATGTAGTGTAAATAACAGACTTTAGTCACCAAGAAACTGGTAGTGTCAACAGATCTACATAGTACCATGCGCAACTCGCAAGGCGCAACAGCGGAATTGAGTTTTGAAATTGGTTGAGAGCTGTTTTGTTCCGTTAATATTGGATAAATTTAAGGACCTTACCGAAAACTTGACAATATCATTACTTGTAGAATTTCAAAGTGCTATATAGATCAATTAATTTTATTAAAGTATAAGTTGAAAGTTAATATAATATAACAGATAAGTTTAATAGTGCCATAATAAAGCGTTATTGGGCTCACAGTGAAATATAGGATCAGTGGGCCTGTGTGAATCACGGACTAGTGGGCCACCAGTAATTAACACCTGTTGGTCTAAAATTACCAACTGTGCACTACTCCTCTGTCTTACATACACTTTAATCATTAACTATGTTAAACTAGATTAAATTCATGGCGCCACACTTTATACAAATTATCTCTCTCTTCTCTCTCTCTCTTCCTGGGTCATTTGTAATTATTTTGGCAAATTTCAATGTACTAGTTATCACGTTGAAAACTATGAAACTTTCATCTCTTTGATTGTACATACCAAATTAAATTTTATCACGTAAATTATTACTAGTTTCGTAAGACCGTGTAAAATTTTCGAAATTGAGGTTTCACCAGATGTTCCGGAAGTGTGTGAGCTGGCAGTGCACTGAGAAGACTCCGGAGAGCGCAATAGTTCTTTCAGGTCGCAGTGATTATCCCCTCTACCTATCTGCTTTTTCAACAAATTGACATTCCACCATTCAACAACCATATTTATGATGATAAACGTATCGCCACCCCCATTGAGCGAAAGCAATATTGTGCCGGCGTCTTCCTAGACATGTCAGGGCGTTCGATTGCATGCGACACGAATACTTATCGTGAAAGCTCAAAAGTATTATACCTAACACTTATCTAATTCTGAAATCGTATTTAATTGCGAAGTCTCAAGTTAATCGAGAAATCTACTACTGTGACTACCTGTTTGAAATATATAAGACTACTAAGCGTCCATACTGTGATTGAGTCCAGAAGGTGCCTCGATCAGTCCCTTCAACAAAACTTGGATTCCCCAATCAACTTTATGATTCCCTTTATAAAAGTGATAAGTAAATGATAACAGTCATAGGTAAATAATAAAAGTGAATAGGTAAAAAAAAATGTTAGTGAGGAAGCAAAGTTCCAGAAAACGTTTCGAGCATTTTCTATAAAATTACGAAAAACCATTAAAGTTACATTTCAAAGTAACGGATTGCGACTGAAAACGTCGTGTTCAGATAAACACGTGTGTAAATCATGTGTTTAAATTCCCATGGAGGGTATGCTCGAGTTGACAAAATGCAGACTGCCTGTAGCAAACCAAGTGGACAGACTGCGTATATAATTTTTTTTTCTCTTTTGTAATCTTATACTGTTTCTCTTTTCTCTTACTTAAACAAAATATTAAGTTTGAGCTTCAAGCGATTTTTCATTTTTGAGATATCTCGTTGACACATTAACACTCACACCCTCTCACATATTGATAATTTATAATTAGTATTTTTTCATATTCACAGGATCACAAAAAATACATGTTGGGGAAAAACTCATTTCAATGTTTGACACAATTACAACAGTTTCTCATACGGCGAAGGAAAATAAAAATTAGGGGGTCGCAGAAGTACCTGTCCAGACCACAAAATTATGATCTACCGGCTCTGGCCACTCTAAATAGTTTTCTACCACGTTAGGATTGTTCGTAAAAACAGATTTTCTTACTTCCTTTTCAGGCCGATTGTATAAAAGGGCCTTAGTATAAACATGAGAGGATCCTGGCACAATATTATATTCGATTTATTTACAACACTCACCACAATGATAAAAAAAAAAAACAATCATATACACCCTCACACGGTGTAAATATATGTAAAAATAAGATTGTCATATTCACTTGTTGTCGGTAATAACTTATCAAATCATCCCCAAGTTTTCCTTCTTCACGTGTGTAATTCCCATGGAGGGTGTGCTCGAGTTGACAAAATGCAAACTGCCTGTAGCAAACCAAGTGGACAGACTGCGTATATACATTTTTTCTCTTTTCTAAACCCCCACCCACTCCATGTGACATGTATATACGTTGTATGCTGTGTGTGTATTCACATGAGAATAGTGTATTAGTGTTTGCTGACGGGGATTATATTTTTATTCCCGTTCAGTCCCCGCTTACTGGAGTGGATTACATTGACATTTAGTTTATAGAACTGCTCATGGCAAGTGAATTGTTATGTACGTGAGGGGACTGGTAGTGCGAGGGGGCAGAGAAAGAGAGAGACGAGTGCTTGATTTGGTTGAGTGATCCTTATAGGATAGTGAGCTGCACAAAGGAATGTCTTTTTTTTGTGAAAAAGAAGAAGAGGAGGAGGGATTCTGGTGGGGATGTGAATCAAGAGGAAATCTAAGGGCTTCTCCGTGAAGAAGTATACTACGGTGAAGTCCTTCACCGTAGTATATTTCTTCACAGTAATCTACTCCACAGTGTCGCACAGAAATGTAGATCTTGCTTCTGCAAATAGAACACCCTCATATAATCACGGCGCTGCCAATAAATCAATTCTTATAGCTAAAAAATAATAAAAACAAAAGTAAACATTAGCAATTCGAAGGGTTGTGAGCGTGTATATGTATGCTCGTGTGTGTGTTTTCCCTCTCTTATTACAGTGGCAATCCCCTCAAAAATTAATAAACCCTTGCTGAGAGTGCTCTTAGATTTTGAGAGTAAGTTCAACAAAAATGGCCATACTGTGAATTGAATCAAGTTTGAATGGTGATGATGAATGTAAGATGCAAAACTCTTGTCTGGGCCCTAATCATCACAGCGAATGGAAATAGTCGATAATTTATTTTTTACTTTCTCATACTGCTGTAATTGAAAGTATTAAACGGGGGGGGGGGGTTACCCGCTCAGTTTGGCATCAGTCAATTCCGCGATTGTGGTCTGAATGATGGCTAACTGATAGTGTAAATATTTGTCAGTCTGGTTAAACTGAACCTCGCTGATCGTGTCCCACTCATATCAGTTTGTTACCAGTCATCGCTAGTACACCGATGGAGACGCCGGTTGAGGATACGCAGCCACTGGCGCCTGAAAAATATTTTATATTAACATTCGAGATACTTCCAATTCTGTGGAAAAAACATAAAGATAATGTTAATAAATATAAGGAAACACATAAGGATTGTTAATATATATAAGAAACACATAGGGATTATGTATATAAATATAAAAAAACACATGAGGTTTATGTGTATAAATATAAAAGGAATGAAGCTTTGGAAAAGCAGCTCAAGATATATAAAAAAATTAAACCGCTGGCTAAAATAGAAGATCAATAAGTTAAGATCAACCTACCGTCAAGAACTAACAAAAATTATAGCGTCTCAAATATCGGGAGCCGGGGAAGAAGATGTGTGTATTCCAAAGAGTTGGACTTTTGAATATCTTCGCTTTCTGGACAAATTTTAAAAACCTCAGGTACACAAAATAATTTGATGCTTGTTTAAAAATCAGGTCAATTAGAAATAAAAGACACATATGCTACAAAATCTAATAAGCTAAATTCATTATTCGTTTTGATAGATATCCATTATTAAAGTAATGGCAGAATTGTTCTCTTATCAATTTTGCATCGTTCCGTGAATTTCGAGTGGTAGTGGGCTCCAAATCTGGTCGTGATTCTCCACTTTGATGCCATATAATGCCTAGGTGGTGTTTTTATCAAATAATTATGTAAATAACACAAGCCACTGATAATGTTGCTGCTTTTTTGGGCACACAGTCTAGGGTTTTTTTAAAAATTCCAAAACTGGATCTCAGACCCCAAAAGCACTTTCAACAACTGACCTGGCTCTTGACAGTCGGTAGTTGAATGTTTTTCGCTCAGTATTATTGCACGCTAGTGTTCCACTGACCTCTGTAGTGTCAACATCTCGCTCAGCCAAATTTAATCTTGTTTGTTCTTCTGTATATTTATAAAGTTTCTGTTTTAACATTTTAATGTTTTATGCCACTCTATAAAGTTTTCTTTTTTTTTAAATACTTACATTCTAAACTTTTGTTTTCATAGAAAAAAAAAAATATATATATATATATCTTTTCGTGCAGTCAAAATAAGTGACAATGTAAATAAAGAGTGTATTTAGTGTAGTGACAGTAGTGGGGAGCGTTCACTGCTGACGTAACCAACAGTGAGGGAGTGTGAGAGACAGAAAACTCTATTGTTCGTAAGAATATTATGTTTTTAAGAATTTTATTTTTTAACAAACCAAAATTAATAGACTCTTTTCATTTTCTGTTTTATTCTTTTTATTTTTTATATCTTTTGTAATTCATTTATTTTCTGTTTGTATTTCTTTTATGTATTTTGTTTATTTTCTTCATTAATTTAAATTTAATTTTAATCAATTTAATTTTATCACCTTATAAATGGAACCAATCGATCAAACATGCACTGGTGACTCGTCCGGTGACGAGTCTACCACGCCTGTCACCGCAGAAAAGCGTACTTGCGCTAAAGAAAATTCACCAAAAAAAAAGCAAAAAACTCTCTACCACAAAGACACGTTTTCATCAAAACGAAGCGCCAACATCCATCTACCAACTCCACCAGTACCACCATTCACTGCATCAACCACTTCAAGCAACTCTTTTGACGTCACGGCTCCTCCAGGAGTAATTACATATAATCCTTTTTCTCCTCTCCAGCAAGAGGAAACCATGGAAACTGCTCCTCCTACACCACTTTCACGACCTCACAAGCCACCACCCATTTATGTAAAAAACGTAAAGAGGTATGCTGTTTTTGCGAGGCTCTCTCACAAATTGTAGGCAAGAATAACTTTACTTGCAAAGCAAGAATAACAGATCTCATCGTCAATGCCACAACCGTGGACAGCTATAGAGATATTATTACTTACTTAAAAGAACACAAGGCGGATTACCATACATTTCAATTACCGAATAGTCATCAGATATCTATACCAGAGCACTCCTACTGACTTCACCCATCAGGAACTGTGAATTAGGTCACACTGTCCGAAACGTTGCTCCAGTTGTACACCCGGCAACCAAACACTCCCGTTACTTTTTGTTGACTTAGAACCGCAAAAACAACAACGAAGTCTTCAGGATCGACAGACTGTGTTATACTAAAGTTAAAATTGAAGAGCCTTACAAGCAAATTCATGGATGCATTGTTCACCGAGAATTGCAGCGCGCAAGAAGATCTCCCGTCTACGAGCATGCATCTGCTCAGAGAAGTCAGCCAACAAGCAACCCAGCTCCACCACAACTTAATAGAAATAATTTTCCATCATAGAAATAATTTTCCACCTAAACAAAAATGTATCTTTTGCACAGGTGGTCGCAGGGCCTAAGACTTCCCAAAACCTTCCCCCTCCTACCATCTCTTCCTCCTCTGGCGATATCGTCATGCTCCTAAATCCATTCTTAACTGATTTTTAAGTCCCTTATAACGCCCCTGATAACACTTCAACCTCAGTGGTTACTCACCTTCTTCCCAGCCGAGCACCTTAATCCCCTTAATTTACACTCCCTCTCCATACTCCTCTGGAATGCGAACGGACTTAACCAATATACACGTGAAGACATATTTCTACACGACAAACGCATAGATGTGGCCTTAATAACTGAAACTCACTTCACTGATAAATCTCGATTTCTCATCCCCAGCTACACTACATATAACACCAATCACCCAGACGGGACCGCACATGGTGGACCCGCAATCCTCATCCACACTTCACTTTCGCATTTCCTTATACCCTACAAACCGGCTCCTTATCTCCAACCTACCGTAATAACTCTGCTTTTGGAGCCCTTTACCTATACCATAGCAGCAGTATACTGTCCGCCGAATCATACCATTCATCAAAACCATTTCCTCTCCTTTTTCTCATCCGTTGGTCCTCGATTTATTAGCGGTGGTGATTACAATGCAAAACCCCCCAGACGGGGCTGCCGAGTGGCCAATCTACTTGGTAGACAACTCCATAACGCTCTGTCTCAATCCAATCTCACCTATTTATCTCCTTCCCAACCAACCTACTGGCCAACTTCTCCCCATAAACGCCCCGATCTACTCGATTTCTTCATATGTTTAAACTTAACTTCCCTTTCCACTGATATCTTCGTCCCAAACGACCTATCTTCCGATCACAGCCCGGACATCCTAACTCTTGACATCCATTCCAAACCAACCTCCTCGACCAACCCTTATAAACGGCTCTATTGACTGGGACCTTTTTCGGGATAACTTAACACAGAAACTTAACTTAAACGTCCTCTAAAAACACCTTCACAACTTGGCGATAACGTTGAACTACTAACTAACTCTATCCAACCAAGTCTCCACCATGCAACTATTACTACTATTAACCAATATCACAAATCATATGTAACCTACAACCTTCCTTTCTATATCAGGACACTTATCACACTTAAACGGCAAGTGAGAGCCCACTGGCACCGCACCCGTTATCCTTCTGACAAAAACCCTTCAATCAATTGACAAGACAGCTGACTAACGAATCGCACAAGTACTACAACGACCAATACTCCAAATACACTCTTACTCTCACAACTCAAGACAATTCACTTTGGTCCGCTACAAAAAAGATCCTGAAATACAAAAATACTTCTCAACCTCTCCAACGCCCTGACGGGTCCTGGGCGAAATCTGATGAGGAGAAAGCCCATTGCCTCGCCTCCTACCTCTCCAAAGTCTTTACTCCCCATCCTGAAATAGAGGACTCTCAACACAGCAACACCAACACCCAGGAACTTGATACCCCACTTCAACTTTTAGTACCGCCTAAAGCATTCACACCAAAACAAGTTCTGAAAATAATCCGCAATATTGATCCTTAAAAAAGCCTTGGATATGACCTTATCAACACCCGCATCCTCTTACAGCTTCCACCTAAGGCCATCGTTTTCCTAACATCCCTACACAATTCTATACTCAGAACAACTCACTTCCCTATACTCTGGAAATTTTCTTCAATCCGCATGATTTCCAAACCTAATAAACCCGTTCATGTCTCTTCCTCTTATCGACCCATTAGTTTATTACCATTACTAGGAAAAATTTTTGAAAAACTTCTTCTATCCCGCCTCCTTCCCGCCTCCTTCTTAGCTCCACTCAATATTATTCCTGATCACCAATTCGGTTTCCGCAGTTATCACTCTATCATTCACCAGGCCACAGAGTTGTAGACACCATCGCTACCTCCCTTGAGCGGAAGCAATACTGCTCGGGAGCCTTCCTGGACATCTCTCAAGCGTTTGATCGGGTATGGCATCCGGGCTTATTGTGGAAACTTAAGGGCATCCTTCCTTCCACTTATTACCTCATCCTCAAATCATATCTTGCCGATCGCCATTTCATGGTTGTCCAAGGATCCTCATTTTCTCCCATATTTCCTATTCACGCTGGCGTTCCACAAGGAAGTATACTCGCTCCCCTTCTTTACACAATATATACTGCTGACCTCCCACTACATTCTGATACGGTCACCTTCACCTTCGCCGACGATACGGCCATCCTATCCCCTCATAATGATCCCGTCATGTCAGCTAGACATCTTCAATCCCATCTCAACATTCTTGAACCCTGGCTCCGAAAGTGGAGAATAAAGGTGAATCAACCCAAATCTAATTACATAGTCTTCACATTAAATCGAAAAACCCTTCCTCCTACATATTTCAACCATATTCTTTTACCTACCGTCATAAATGTTCGTTACCTTGGTATCAATCTTGACAAACGACTAACCTGGAATCCCCATACTCGACTAAAAAGAACTAAACTGAATAATAGGTACAAAATACTAAAAAAAAACTTCTAGACAATCGTTCGAAACTTACATAACATAACAAACGATAACCACATTAATCTCTATTACCCCCTATTTGGATTGTAAGGGGCATCCAGACATTCAGAACTTTATTGCATTCAATCCCTGCAGTTTAAAATCCTCCGCACCATAGTCAATGCTCCTTCTACGTTTCCAATCACACCATCCACAACGACCTTAAAATTCCCTTCGTTTCTGCGGTAGCCAAGTCCCGTTATCTAAAGTTCCATTCCCAACTATCCTCTCATTCAAATCTACTTTCCAAGCGCTCTCAACTGCAACTCTCCCCTCTAACCTATCACGACGACTGAAGCGTCGATGGCCTCGCGATCATCTGCTTACATAATCGGCTGTCTTAGGACAGTTGTGAGACTCCATTCTTAATGGTTTGTTACGGCTGCCATCGCTGGATGACAGTCGTTCACGTAGATTAGGTGGTGTGCCGCGGCCTTCAGCCAATGCACACATAATTCGCCCATTATCTATTTTACTTGTTGCATGTAAATTGTGCAGTTGTAAAAATTAATAAAAATGTTAAAAAAAAAAAGTATTGCACGCTTAATTTATTGGGTACGGCTTCATTAATTTTTTTCCCTGAGCAAAAGCTTCAGCTGATATAAAAGTATAAGGAAATCCCTGCCGATGACTTAAGGATTTAGGGGCGAACTTGCTCTAAGTGGGTTCACTCCAAAAACGTTTCTTAGGGTCCACCTCCCAAAAACAAATACACTTAAATTACAAATAAAAAAGGTCATTAAATTGTAACTAATTTAAACTAAAAATTAAAATATAAAATTTTTGTAATTAATGGCAACAATAATTATAAATATAGTTAAATATTTCTTAATTTTAGTAGTTAGATATTTCGCAATTTTTGCTTCCCGAATATATGCACATAGAAATTTTTGTTTAATTTTTTGAAGAAAAATCCCCTTTCAGTTTTAAAATTGAAAATGGAAAAAAGATCAAACAAAATCTTCAGAAAAAAAAAATGTATCAACAGAACACCTACAGTATGTAAAAGCTTGACTCACCTCATACTGGAAAGAGTCCATTTATTCTGATTGGCAAAACTATAGTTTTGAAAATAAACCAGCCAATCATATAATAAGCACAAACCCTGCTTCAAAATGCTGCGTATGATTGGCTGATAGGATTCTAGATTGAGCACCTACATCATTATGTTCCGTTAATTCAAATTGGCATTTTAACTTATTTGTGGACGGGGGGGGGTTCCTTGGAATTCTGGCCAATCCTTCGGAATTTTGGCCAAACCAGAATTTCTCATTTATATTATGTAGATTATGAATATATTAAAAAGACACTTTGGAGGAAAGCCTCTTACTCTCGTCCCACAGAAAACCTTCAAAAGAAGTTTTCCAGAAAATCGGTTCAAATAAAAGTTGTAGCATGACGAATTTTGAAGAAAATCGTTGAGCCTTTGAGAGCAAATAGCAAAAATATGAAAAATCTATTCAGTTGAGATAGATATATCCGGTCGACCGATTTTGACCACAACTTTATTGCCGCGTTCACTGATAGAACCTAAATGAAATACCTAGTTTCAGCTTCCTGTGATTATCCATTTTTTGTTCTGCTGACCACAACACACACACACACACACACCAAATAAACCAATTTCTAAAAAAACCCTTCTTCAGACTCAGTACGTGTATTACCCGGTGAAAACTCAATTTCAAACCTCTTACACGATCGCAATACTTCCTCTTACACAGTAAAATTTTAAATATAATATTTGTATCTTCTCATTTGTATAACTATTCGAAAAAGGATATTCTGTGCCATGTATTATATTTTCATTTCTGTAGGTAATTGTAATCTTGCATTTCCCCAGTTTTGGTTTTCCATCATTTCTGCATCATAAATTGCTATCTTACTATTTAGAAATTTATATTATCTTTTTAAATGTAAAATCGGAGGAATAGAAAAATATTGGCATCTGCAAACCTATATTGACATAAATTACTACATGAATATTAAATACATAGATGTTTCTAATTGTTAAAGGCTCAAAAATAATTATTTAGAAATAAAATATAAAAAAATACTGATGTGAAACACTCACACAACTTTCTCTTAATCCAGTTTTCAAACTTGTAATTGACAAATTTTATAGTTAGTGTACCACACTTAATGAAATTCGTCGGAGTTCGTCGAAATTTGTCGAAAACTGAAAAACTGTTCAGTAAAAGCGCACTTCCGGTTTACTAATTTTCTTGAAACTTGGACATTTGACAATTTATTTATTTCTAATTTTTGGATGGTAGAATTGTATAATCAATATGATAGCACTTTAGAAAAAAAAAATAACCCCAAAAGCCCCCTTAAATGACATTATCAGGAGAAATGTTTCAAATAAAAGTTGTAATATATATATTACACACTCCTACTTTAAAGAAAATCGTTGGAGCCGTTTTAGAGAAAATACCAGAAAAGTGAAAAATACATTTCAGTAAAAACGCACTTCCGGTCATCCGATTTTTCAAACTCTGAATTTCAATAACATATTTAATTCTAATTAATATTATTTAGGTGTCAGTATTGTATAGTAAACTGAAATAGCAATTTAGAGGAAAGCCTAACTCTCCTCCAAAACTGCCCTTAAATGAATTTTCCCGGAGAAATGTTTCAAATAAAAGTTGTAGCTCTTTGTGTGTGTACTTGATATGTCAAGTTTCAAGAAAATCATCGAAGGTATTTTTGAGAAAAATGCAAAAAACTACAAAAAAAAAACTAGCAAAATAGTACTTCCGGTTGAGGAATTTTGACAGATTACTGTCGGATCCCATGGTGATAACTAAACGGAATATAAAGTTTGAACTTCCTACGATTTTTTGTTTTCGACCTATGCTGTTAACATACACTCACCCACACACACACACGCGCGCCCGCGGACACACAGACCATTTTCTAAAAACCACTTTTTTGGACTCAGGGCACCTCAAAACGGATATTTCCGGTGAAAACTCGATATCGAAAATTTGACACGATTACAATACTTCCTCTAAGCCAAAATTAAACACAGAATAGAGAAATTTTTAGTTATAATGCTAATTAGTATATACTATAATTAGTTATAATGCTAATTTAAATCTGGGTAACATAATGTCATAATAACGTAATTATTATGTATTGCATACATAATATATTATTATGTATGGCGTAGACATTATAAAACTAGAAGGATTACTTCATCTAAACAGAGTACACTTTTTAATACTAGGTTGTGCCAATTTGTGATTGGCTGGTTCCATTTTCCCACCTGGTTATCTACCAATCAAAATGAAGTAACTTGAATAGTGAGAGATAACTCTACTAGAACCTAAATATTTAATACAAATTCACAATACCAGAGGTTTATATAAAATATTTTTTTAAAGTATGAATGTTTTCCATTATTTTAACTATTTTGATAATTGTTGTGGTGGTTGCTTCCACAGAGCTGGAAAGCATCAGAGCATTTTGATAATTACTTTTCTAAATAACATTACAGAATTCCTAGTTTCTTTTAGCACATACAATAATGTGGTTTCAGTTTAATGTTTTATATTAACTGATTTTTAACATGGATTCAATTGTGATGACATTTATTTTGGTTGGTTCTGCAGAGCTGAAAAATATCAGACAATTTTTTTGGGAGGCATAGCCTGTTTTTTTTTCATCAACCAGAAATAATTTTTGAGCTTTTAGGTGCCATCGCGTTCAATTTTGAACAAAATTTCATCAATGGCAATAGTTTTGGCATAATTATACAAAACTTAACGCTGGGCCGCCTTATTGCAAGCACTACGTAGCCGCCTTAATCAAAAGGAACAGGATTGTGGTTAGAATGAATGTATTTATTGGAATGAGAGTATTTATTGGTATGTAAGCTTGTATAGATGTATTTACTGGTATGAATCGGTAATCTAGTTGTAAGTAGAAAAGTTGAAAATGTAAGAAACATGAAGGATGTTAATGGGACTGAGGCTAGATAGTCTGACAGTTTTGACCATGTTGGATATTAATCAACTTTGGCCAAAATATAGATAGAGGATATAATATATAAAGGGGATCGTCTATTGTATTCCTGACAACAGAGTTCATATAAAATTATAGATATTACGTTTTCAACGGAAATACCCTTGTTTCTATAAAATGTCTTTAGCGAATTGTCTGAATGTGATGTGACTGGCTGGCTGTGGATATGTGTGCCATTGTAAATAGAAAACTCAGACGCGAAAAATCGCAGGAAGCTCAAACTTGATCTTTTTGAAATTGGCAGAGAAATCGGCAATAAACTGTTATAATCCGTCAACTGAATGGTATTAAGCCTTTGCACATGTCTTGGAGACGGCTGCTGTAATCTTGTGACTATCTATAATTATTAATATATTTCCATCACTTTAATACTAGTTTTGAGGAAGTTTTATGAGATCTTCCTTCTAAATTGCCTTTTTTATTTTTGATATAATGAACGATTCAGACACCCTGGTGAAAATTAAAATCAGAATAAATAGAATTTTAGGAAATGTTTTAGATTTTATTAAGTATATAGCGAAATAAATTTAGTAGAAATAAAAGTAGAAGAATGGACACAATGGCCGAGATTCTGGAGCGGAAGTAAACTAGAATTAAGGAATTTTGTCGGGCTCAAAGGTCTGCAAATAGTGGACATAGCGACAGGGAGAGTGGAAAAGCAATAACGTGAAAGGTTTTGCGGCCAATCAAAGGGAAACGAATTATCCGGAGATATGATGGGAAATTCTTTTTAATAACAGCGTAAGGTTTAGTGCTTTGATCTAAAAGTGATTTTATTAAGAGACGTCTCCAAAGATAAACATTCATTGATCATTGAACAACTTCAAAATTATTTCTTGGGTGAGTGTAAAATCTGATCATCGTCAGATCAGCGGTCCTTCAATTTTATTAATTGAAATTTTCAATTTTCAAACAATGTCGCAATAAAGATTCTAATTTCATTCAGTATTTGATGAAACATTTCTGCATGGCTTTTCCTATTGTTTTAGAAAACGTGAACATATTACATTTTTATCATAATATCTCCTTTCTTACTTCGAAGTTTCAAAACATTTTGAAACACCCAACGACGGTACTGCAATTTTCTAAGAATTGATTGAAATATTTTCTTATAAAAACACTTGAGTTTGCCGGTTGACACCGCGTCAGTAGTTTCAAGCAGAAACGATCCTGAAGAAGCTCATTGCAATATAGGCGAAACGTTGGTTTCCCGAAACTGATGGTTCCCGAAAACTCGTGTTTTTCATGAAAACGGCTCAGAAACCTAACAGTTGAAATTTTAGTAAACACAAAATATTACTCCATATTACATATAAATTTAGTTGGTGGAAGGGCGTTTATGTTGTTTTTTTTTAGGACAAACGGACCGGACTTCTGAATGTGACAACAATGGCAGACAATGGCAGGGTCTCCAGCAGTAGTTTAACAAAACTTGTTTTCAACCTTTAGAGAAAAGCCTAAAGTCACTGATTCCTTAAACATTCTCAAAAAAAAATGTTTTCCGGCATAATGTTTTAAATAAGGCTATATTCTCGAGGTATTTATTAAGTTAAATTTGTGTAGAAAACATTTCAAGTTTAATGAAAATCGTTGGACCATTTGCGGGAAAATCCAAAAAAACCTAAGTAACGTTGTGCTTTTATTTATTTATTTATTAATTTGTGAAGCCAAGCGGACATACAAATGGGTACAGTGCATCATTACATACCATCTTTACCTACATATATTATACTCTTAATTAGCATTTCATTACAATCTTTACTCTGATATTACAATTAATATGATACAATAAATTTTATTAAAAATTAAAACAAACAAAACACCCAATAATTAACAACAGCTGACGCAATGTAACATAATAAAAACAATATAAACATCATAAAAATATTACGAATTTACATAGACAATATCTCGAATATAAAACAAATTAAGCGAAATCATTCAAAAAACAATATACAACAGTCACTCTCACTCATCCATCTTTTACTAACACTCTCAGCTTTAACACATTAACGATACATAAAAGAATTTGTTGACTGTTGATGAGTTATGTTATGAAGAAATTTGGTGAGGATCGGTCAAGAAAAAACATTCAATTATGACAACGTATCGACAGAGTTTCCTGTCTTTATTAAGGCTTTAATATATAGATAGTCGTGAAGACATGGAGAAAGAATTTTTAAACTTACACATTTGTTACATCGCAGAAACATAAAAAGGAAAATTAAGAGCTACTAGTGCCTTGTCTTAAATTATCTACAGAAATGATCTGTACATGATTTTAAGACAAGGCAGTAGTAACTTTTAATTTTCCTTTTTATGTTTCTGCGATGTAACAAATGTGTAAGTTTAAAAATTCTTTCTCCACATCTTCACGACTTTGTATATATTAAAGCCTTAATAAAGACAGGAACGTTGGCACAATTGAATGTTTTTTCTTGACCGATCCTCACCAAATTTCTTTATAACATTAACAATATAATAAAATAAATCATTCCGCTGGTCAATGGTGGCTATATTTAACAAATCGTGGAGATCTTGAGAATGTTTACCAAGATAACGAGAGCGTATGGAGGCATAAACGGGACAGACAAGGACAATGTGGCGCAAAGATTCAGGTATATGCAGTGAACACACCGTACATACCCCCGCACAGTCAATGATAATAAATTTTAATTGCATTTTTATAACTTAATCGCAGTTGACATATAAACCTAAATTTGCTAAAGCAAACTCTAAACTTATAGTCTTCACCTTCTCCCAGGGAGCTAACACATCTGTAAAATGGATTATATCTTGATGAGCACCCCATCAATATCTGCCCCCAGAGAATAATTTTTGAATTTTTCTAGCATGTTCGGCATTTCTCTACGCAAAAAATGAGGTTCCGCCTGGCGGTACATATATTCACTGTCAATTACACTTAGCAGGGATTGCAAATGAGAAGCCCAATTAAAAACTTGAGGGCAACCTCCTCCGGCATCAAGATGAATCAAGCAGGCCTTTTGGTATTCGGTCGTCCGGCATCTCCAACAATTTAATCCACCATCTGAGCATTCTCGCGAAGATCTGAACTTTTATCAGAGACATTTTCCGTGGTAGCCTGCTTCATTTTGTGGTCATCGACCGGTTTCGGGCGTTCGCCCATCTTCAGGATGTGTTTTTCAGATAGTGTGACAACACAGACTTGCACAGAGCAAACTTAGTTTTCACACTAACTGATTTAACTGTATTTTAAAACTAAACTCTTAAACTAGGTCAAGGGATATGGCCAGCTAGGTGGGAAAACACGTGTTTGGGTTATTAAAGGGCAAATTTTCTTTACAATGGACACAACACGTGGGGGTCTAATTTTTAAAACTCTGTTGTTGAAGGGAGATTTACTTTACAATTAACTAACCAAAATAGAATATAAAATACACAAAATAAATTTAAATAAAATTAAATAACGATTTAAACTAATATTTAAAATTCATTCATTCATTTAAAAGTAAACGATTGTTATAATTAAGTTTTTTATAACTATGCATTCCAGTCATTATTTCACTTTTTCACAAACATTCACATCCTCGCAAGCATGTATACCTAAATATGGTTTTTTTTATATAATTAAGTTTTTTATTATGCATTCCACTCACCATATCACATCATCATTCACATACATCATCCAAATACGCACTTTTTTTTTTCTATATATATACAAAACTAGTAAATTTAAATAAACTAGTAACTTATAAACTAGTAAATTTATATATACCTAGTAGATTTAAAACTAAACCTAAAACTAAAGTCTGTTTAAGAACTATTTGTTGCGTGTGTAATGTTTGCACTGGTAATTGTGTTTCTGTTGCTATTGTTGAATAATGGTTCACTGGCAAATTTTGTCTGTTCATTTATTAAGTTTTGTGTCTTGCGTTTATATATTTCGTGTTGTTCTACTATGTCAAGTCGTCGTCCTTTGTGGCCAGAGTGTATTAGCTTCATCGTGGTCGTGATGTCATCGGGTTTGTGTTTGTTAGTGTTTAGGTGATTGGCGTAATTTGAGTAAACTTTGTTGTATTTGTATGATCTGATGTGTTCGGTAAATCGTTCCTTGATTTTTCTGCCGGTCTGCCCCACGTAAATGTTGTCACAGTCCGGGCACTTCAACTCGTAGACCCCACTGCTGTCATACACGTCAGTGAACTCGGTACGAGTGCGGAGTTTGTTGCCTAATTTGTTGTTTGTTCGAAAGGATGTCTTAATGCCCAGTTTTTGAAAAAATTTGTGAGTTTGTACGTGTGGCTTCCAATATATGTGAATGTGGCGAATTTGTCTGCTGTTTTTTGTCAGTCCTATTTCGGTGGTGTGGTTCGTTTTTGAGGAGTTTATTAACGATGTTTGTATTGTACCCATTGTTTTCAGCTATTTTGTAGATTGTCTGCAATTCTTGTGCGTGGTTTGCGGGTGTGAGGGGTGTGTATTTAAGTCTGTTCGTCAGGTGTCTAAGTGCAGCTAGTTTGTGTTGGGTAGGGTGGTGGAATTGTGCGGCATGATAGCATCTGATGTAGTTGCTTTTCTGTATATTCCGTATTCTAGTTTATGGTCGGTTCTTGTGAATTTCATGTCTAAGAAGTTGAGGGTGTTGTTCGTTTCTTTTTCGTATGTGAATTTTATTTTCTTGTTTATGTTGGTAAGGTAATGTACTATTTTGCCTACGTCTATGTCGTTTTCCAATATGAGGAATGAATCGTCCACGTATCGTGCATAAAACGTTACCCCGAACTCCTCTGGCAGTTTAGGTACGTAAGTTTCCTCCATGTTTTGTATGAATATTTCTGATAGGATGGCCGATGTGGGGTGCCCCATTCCTAGTCCGTCGGTAGCGAGGTAGAACTTGTTGTTAAATCTAAAGTAGTTTTGTGTCGTTGTGGTTTATACTAAGTTCGTGAGTTGGTGGACGAATTGCATGGATTCTTTTCGTTTCAACTTCTGTTTCATTATGTCCAGTGTGTCCGTGATTGGTACGGAGGTGTATAGGTTGGTAATGTCGACAACTTGCCGTTGACACTGAACTTGCCAGCAAAATCCGCGCGCATACCGAGTGCACTGACGTGCATGACAGCAGTGGGGTTTACGAGTTGAAATGGCCGGACTGTGACAACATTTACGTGGGGCAGACCGGCAGAAAAATCAAGGAACGATTTACCGAACATATCAGATCATACAAATACAACAAAGTTGACTCAAATTATGCCAATCACCTAAACACTCAAACAACACAAACCCGATGACATCACGACCACGATGAAGCTAATACACTCTGGCCACAAAGGACGACGACTTGACATAGTAGAACAACTCGAAATATATAAACGCAAGACACAAAACTTAATAAAAGAACAGACAAAATTTGCCAGTGAACCATTATTCAAAACACTCTTCCCACAATAGCAACAGAAACGCAATTACCAGTGCAAACATTACACACGCAACAAATAGTCCTTAAACGGATTTAGTTTTAGGTTTAGTTTTAAATCTACTAGGTATATATAAATTTACTAGTTTATAAGTTACTAGTTTATTTAAATTTACTAGTTTTGTATATATATAGAAAAAAAAAAGTGCGTATTTGGATGATGTATGTGAATGATGATGTGATATGGTGAGTGGAATGCATAATAAAAAACTTAATTATATAAAAACCATATTGAGGTATACATGCTTGCGAGGATGTGAATGTTGTGTGAAAAAGTGAAATAATGACTGGAATGCATAGTTATAAAAAACTTAATTTATAAAAATCGCCTAATTTTAAATGATGTTGGTTTAAATCGTTATTTAATTTAATTTAAATTTATTTTATATATTTCATATTTTATTTTGGTTAGTTATTTGTAAAGTAAATCTCCCTCCAACAACAGAGTTTAAAAATTAGACCCCCACGTGTTGTGTCCATTTTAAGGAAAATTTGCCCTTTTACAACCCAAACATGTGTTTTCCCACCCAGCTGACCATACCCCTTGACCTAGTTTAAGAGTTTAGTTTTTAAATACAGTTAAACCAGTCAGTGTGTAAACTGAGTTTGCTCTGTGCAAGTCTGTGTTGTCACACTGTCTGAAAAACGCATCCTGAAGATGGGCGAACGCCCGAAACCAGTCGATGACCACAAAATGAAGCAGGCTACCACGGAAAATGTCTCTGATGCTTTTCAGCTCTGCGGAACCAACCACCACAACAACATCTGAACTTTTACTTGTTGGAGACCAAATTCCATTCTGACAAAACTGTGGGGAGCACTACTGGGCAAAAAATTCAGGGCAACCTTACAATATACAGGTGGTGAAACCCTACAATATGCAGGAGGTACTACCCTGTAATATACAGGAGATACAACCCTACGATACACAGGCGTACAACCCTATAGTATACAGGAGGTACAACACTTCAGTATGCAGGAGATACAACCCTACAACATACAGGAAATACAACCCTACAATATACTGAATTGGAAATTCAAAAGAATCTTAACAATCTCCTCGGGCGCCTTCCAAGTTTCCCCCAAAAAATCAAATAAAAATTATAGAACTTTGAGTGCAATTATTTTGCAAAAAAAATCAAGCTATTTTCGAAAATCTCTTGAAAATCTAAAAAAATATTCAGTAAAATCGCACTTTCGGTTGACAGATTTTCTCCAGACCTTCGTGCCGGATGCAATGATGGTAACTAGACGCATATCAAGTTTGAGTTTCCCGATTTTTCGTTTTGACATGCTTGTTTAACACACACACATGATACGCATACACATACATACACCACCTGTATATTTAATCTAGCTTAAAATTTCCAAGTATAAAAATAATTTTTCAATTAAAAATATGTACAGTTGCGACAAGTCGTGCGAATGTTACACACAGAAGAGATTGTTATAACTAGGGTGAACAAATATATATATATATAAAGCTTACATACATATATATAAAGTATATATATATTTGAGTGTAATAAATGCGAATGAAGCAATGAATGAACTACACCAGCCGGGGAACAACAGGACTGTAGACAAACTCCTGCTGTACAATAGTTTCTGGGATGTTTGTTTGGAAGGTCATCAAAAGCCAGTTCAGCCCTAGTTCATTGGCCCAGGGTGATTCTATATAACAAACACAGTCGATAATAGCGAGGGTGGTGCCAGCAGAACAAAGACCTTACGGCCACCCCTTCTCTGATTTCTCTATGGTATGATGAGTAACACCGGAAGTAATATAGAAGAACGACTAAGGAATAGAGAAAGATATGTTTCGGGGTTTGAAAGTTCTAATGATGCGGAACTAAGCCCAACTCGTAAGCCGCTCGCATCGAACTAATGTCGAGCGACCGGAACTGAATACGCCTAACAAACCCTTACACATTACAGAGAGCGAGTGAGAGAGAGGTAGACAATGAATGATAGAAACGAATACTTTTTTCTAAGAATGTTTGCTTTATTTGATATGTTATAGTATTTATGTATTAGTCGTGCTGTATTTGGACAATGAAAATAACTTCTTCAGATAAAAACTGAATCCATTATATCCTAATAAAATTCATATACCGAAAGTTATTGTTATGTTTGTATTCCTCTGCTATAGAGTACAGAAATGTCTGTAGAGCACACATAACCCTCTTTAAAAGGCACAGGAGGCTGAATTGAAGCTTGAGCTAGTAATCAAGTTTGAAAGGAGAAGGAATTTGTGGACCTGTACTCCTAGCTGATCAATTCGAATTGTTAACGGAGACAACTCAGCAGGAGAGTGCATGAAGATCAACTCTTACTTATAGGACTATTTTACGGGAAAAGCTGATTGGCGTTTACAGTATTTCACTACAGCTATTTACAAACTGTTGAGTGACTTGTTGAGTTTTTGTTTTGTCATCGTTATATTTCTCACTTCCTTTAATATTGTTAGAAAATGATCAATCATGTCATATTTTCGCAATTGAGTTTACATTTTTTACAGGTTTGGAATTCATCTGAACATAAAAAATATTTTTTCAACGAAATTATCTTTACAGCATTTTTTTTTCGCACTTTTATAAAAAATAGCTTCATATTTTCTTTGAACTTCAATGAACGATAAACTTGGCACTTTTCTTTCGAATATCTTTCCTGGAAAATTTAATTCTGGAGGATTTTGGGAAAGCAATGACAGGCTCCCTCACAAGGACTTCCAGTAGTATAAAGTATGATCATTCTAACTGTATCTAAAAAAGATTAATGATGCTATCTTTTTTTATACAAATAAGAGAACAAATTAAATATACTTAACAATAGACCAAGAAAATCGTTGATAGCCGGAAATATGAATTTTCCAGCTTATTAGCTTCAGTTTATCGAAAATAACTGTAAAGTTTTTCCATAATTTGTAATAATTTGGTTAATTAACACTCATATATGAAACTGCTAATTTTATTTATAACATTTTCTGGAAACAGTTATTTCAGTGTTCTGGGGGAGCTGAGGCCTTATATAACCGCTCCCCTGCACAGCCAATTATTACAATTAAATTTCACGACCTAGAAGGTCCTATTGACATTTAACTAAACTAAAGGTTCCTATTTTGAAGAGAATCTATCCCAGGGTACTGTGAATACATTGAGTGAGAGTTTCACAGCATTCTTTTTCTACATTCCTTTTCTCCGATTTCATTCCATTTCATTGTGGTGTGGATCTGGCAGTGCATATAAAAACTTGCAGCGTATTTTCTTGTAGGTTTGAAAACTATTTTATATATTTCAGTTATTTGATCGCACTTTTATTTTTATAAAAAGAAAATCATCAACAAAAGTCCTTCATGAATTTTAAAGTTAATTATGTAATTATTAAAAGTAATAAGGGTGTTTTTTGTTGCCATTAATATTATAAATATCATTCCTTTTAATTGAATGACATAATTAAATTATTATTTCTTAGTAGTTAAACATCCATTTATAACTAACTATAATTATATTTAGATAATGACTATTATATTACTGCAAGAATGAATATGGTGATATGTTTTATTAAAACGATGATGGAGAGAGAGAATTAATGTCTGAGACAATAAATGAACCTTACCAATTAATTAAACGTTATTTACTTCTGAATAGTTTTACTATTATGTAGGTAGTCTATATAAAGTTAATTTGCATATTAGATGAATTGCAAACTTATCTTGCTTTTTTAATTTATATTTTCTTAAATATAATTTACTACCATTATCATTTTATCATCTTTTATAATTAAAAAAAAAAACTGATGCGAATCACTCACACGACTTACTCTTCCTAACAAATGTTTCTTCGAACTTCCAGTTTTTAATAAATGCTTAGTTGACTTCAATTTTTATTGATGGAGGATACTAGACTAAAATGAATGACACTGAATGCCTGCCCAGCAACCTCAGAAACCTTTAAAATCAATTTGATAGTCAAATAGCTTTACTTGGAATCTTAGATCTGCATGAGAAGTTGATATACCACGTTTTATGTTATGAAGAAATTTGGTGAGGATAGGTTGAGAAAGAAACATTCAATTATGCCAACGTTTCGACAGAGTTTCCTGTCCTTATCAAGGCTTAAATAGAAAGTCATGAAGATGTGGAGAAAGAATTTTTAAACTTACAACATTTATTACATCGCAGAAACATAAAGAAAGAAAATTAAAAGTTACTAATGTCTTGCCTTGAATCATCTAAAATGATTTTCATTTTATTTTATTTTATTTTTTTTTTTGTAACAAAATCATAATTTTATACAGTAAAAATTAAATTATATTAATAATAATTGGAGCTCTGTCAGCCTTTTTCCTGAAATTTCAATAACATGATTTCCAACAAACAATGATTTGATAATGAATGTGTTAACTTTGGTTGAGTGAAGTTACACATTACTGAACTCTGTATTGAGAGCCAACAGTTTTCGTAATGTCTCCAGGCAGTTCCTAGATTCACTCCTTAGTCCTACAAGCCTGAGAGAGTAATGCAGTGAATTTGAGGTGGGGAGTGTTTGGTGATTAGTTAGGTCATGATTCGATCAATTACCCAAGTATTGCAATTGTGCCAGATTACAAAAATTTAATTTCCACCGGATATACATGTGCTGGGTTCCGCTGAGAAGGAAAAATTGGTTTATAGCAATTGGTTCTTGTGTGTGTGTGTGTGTGGTGCGCTCACCATAATTCAAATCGAGAAATCGGAGAAAATTGATTAAAACAATTATTTCGTTTAGACGCTATCAGAGAACCTGACAATACGTTTTTGATCAAAATAGATGACCCGATTTACCTAGTTCATCCGATTACGAAGTTTTTTTTATTTTTTGACGATTTTCTTTTAACTTGCAATACTAACTACACACCTACTTACACTGATGTAGGTGAAACATAAATTTACCATTTTTACTTGAAATATTTCTTAAAGGAAACGGTTTGAGGGATTTTGGTGAGATTTCCGTTAAGTTTCTAATGAGTTTCCTCTAAAATGTCACTTCAGTATAATGTGCGGTGCTACCGCCTACACAATATTAAAACATTAAGTGCATTGCTAAGATTCCAAATAGAAGAAAATCAGTTAAATAGAAATGCGAATTTACGGAATAGATACCTGATTTTTTTGGGGGGAATTTTCTCTAAACGGCGATTTTCTTTAAACTTCAATGCTAACTTGACAACCATAAATATTATCACTCACTATTATCTGAAACATTGTTCCGGAAAAATTGTTTTTTGGGGAATTTTGGAGCTTAAATTTAAACTACTGTTTCCAACTTTTGCTAGGGGCTGATACCATACAATTTAATCACATTCAGTTCACCTTAGCTACATCCGTCCCCACTCTACAGTAATACTGTAATGTTAACGTAAAAATTCCCAGTTTTAAGAAAATTTATCAACTTAAAAACCTGTGGCACAACAGCCGATGGAGGCCCAAGGCTTGCCAGACGGCGATTTGTATTGGGGGACTCATGCCGCAGTTCCCCCGCCATTTTTTTAGTTCTGGCCTTCGCAACCCAGGTGCGCTACCAACTGTAGTTTCCCACTTTTTATTACGATGCTGAGCCAACACCATGTTCAGTAATAGTTTTGCTACAAGGAGCGCTAGTTTCGGCTGGAATGCCAGACACAGGAAATGAGTGCACTGAAGCCTTCCGTATAAAAAAAGTAATATTCTTGTAGTTTTACAAGACACGATAGATATTCAGCTTGAATGTTCATTCGCATACATGATTCTAAGAAGGAGAAAGGAAATCCAAGTTGATCTAATGTATGACGAAAATTCGTATAAATACAATATTTTCGAAGACCCTTCTTTTATGTTTAAAAAGTCCTTTAAATTGTTAACTTGATTAACGAAAACCATAAAGTAAAAAATTACTTTCAATATTTTGGATACAAGTTGAAAGTAGTTTTTAAACAATAATGATCACAATTCCTTTTCAAGGAAACGTTTTATATATAAAACTATAGAGGGGAAATGTTTTTATATTTTATGGTGGTGTGTTGGTAGAACTGAGAGAACAGTTGGTGGGTTCGAGTTAGCCATGCTAGATGCTAGTTATAACAACCTAACTACAGTCACTTACCAGTAGTAGTATTGCTCAATGTCTAAGAATAGTTGGTGACTTGTAACGGAGAGACAGCACCATTGTATGACCAGATAACATTACCGGCAACATACTGACAGTGGTGTGTGTATGTCTAGTGTTGGTGAAGTATCCATTAGTGGTCCCAACTGGCCCTTATTGCTTTGTTTACTTCAATCCAATATAGAAATAGAAAAATATAGTATATTTTATTAAACTACATATTTCATTTATTTAATTTTACTACTTTGGCGAGGGCTTTATTGACAGTAAGTTGGTTGCATGTTGCTAAGGGTTACCTGAGTGTTCTGTCAGAAATTCAGCCAAATCCAGAATATCCAAAGATATGTGTTGAAATAAACGCTTAAAACGTTTTGAGGACTAATTCGAACTGAATTTTAGTAAATAATAATTAATAATAAATTTGTAACTGCTGTTTGGAAGCTGACAAAATCGTTCTATTTATCTGCCAAAAAAATATTTTCCAAGTGAAACGATAGACTTGCGCAGTAACGGCCAGAAAGCCTCTTAACTTGGAATAATGGCTTTTAGTGTGTAGACAATTGGGAGAAATGATAAAAAAAATATATTTTATAATTAAGTGAAATCTATTAATAAAAATATATTTAATATTGGTTGCTATTTAGTGCAATCTCGTGATTGGGATTTTTCGAAGGGTGGATTAAAACAATAAGGAACACTTAGGAAGGTAGAATACCTTTAGTTACAATAAAAGGAATTTCCTTTCCTTCCACACTTCATTGGAAGGAGGGATTATGTATATGTAGAGCGTAAAATAGGCGAAGGGAAAATTTTTGTGGCTGATGAATCAGCGCTCATCGAGTTATCTAAGCGTCTGAAGTGTTATAAGAAATTTAAGGCCCAACCTTCAAGTTAGGGACTCATTAATATGTATGTCACAGTATCATAGTTCCTCCTTAACATGTTTTTTTTTTTTTCGGGCGCATCAACTTCCTAGGTTATTGGCGCCTACATGTTATTATTATTATTATTATTTACAAAAATGAGATTTTGTTATCAAGTATGGATTTATTTTTTAATTATAAATATTTCTTTTTATATTTATTCGTCTGCTTATTTTTTATATCTTATCAGTTCAGATAACACAGACCTCATGAGATCACTTTTGAGCAGATTTTTATAATAATTAATTATTGATTAATAGATTTAATTTAATTTGCCCCCAGCCTATAACATTACAGGCTACTTGTCGGTAAATGCAAAAATTCGTTTTTTTTTGTTAATTTTAAAGAAATAACTTCAGTTCGAAATTTGTTAATCATCCATTGCATAAACCAGAGGCTATCTCTTAAACTTGGAGATTACGAGCATATCTCAAGCAGACAAGAAAACTTGTGAGCTTTTTGTTTGTTTTGGCTTCCAATTCCAAACTGAGATGACCATATTCTTGCTAAAAGCCTCTTTAAGCCTAAACACTTTGAACGATTTTTTTTTTTTTTTTAGCTATTCCATTAAATTACTATGCTGCAGACTTCACCGCATCTTCTACTAAGTGAAACCAACATCATTCTCAAATTTAGGTGAAATGGGGCAATAAATCTCAGAGCATGTTCATTCGGCCCATTTCCTCTCCACCTGGCTTTCAGCCTCTTAAAACTTACAAATAATTTAAAGTATATCTACTGAAATTTGTGTTACTAATATATTTTTTTGTCTTTAAAAACATAATTGGTAATACATTTTTTTTTTAAAGACTAAAAGTAGTTTTTATATTAGTTCAATGTGAAGTATATCTTACAATGGAACTTTGTTAAGTTCATGGAAAAACTTTTAGAGAAGGCAGTTTTCTCGACTGGAAAATTGTCAGCCTTTTCATTGCCACGGCTTTCTTTATTGCTTTTCGTTGGCTGCCGTCAAAGTAAAGGTGAATATTGAAATGTGCTGTGTATAAACCTGGAAGAAGTTTAGCTGAAATAAAGATAACAAGAGTGAGGTATGAAATAATAGAAACCTCAGCAAATAATCGGCTAGTGTTAGCTATTAAAAATAAGAAAAAACGTATAATGATAAATTAATAATTGAATAATCATTAATTTGTTAAGAAGGAGACTTACTTTCCAAAGGGATTTCTGAAGTCTGTTTCGCACAAGATCTAGAAAGTACAACAAAGAGGGATCAAACTAAGAAATAAGTATATTAATGAATTCATAATTTATAATATTTCAATAGTTATTGTTATACAGTTCCAATACAAAATGTATTCTGCCTGTAATGTTGTTGTCTTTAAATAATACAATGATATGTGCAGGTGTCCCATCCAATGATGGTCCTGTTGGAGTGATTTGTATCAATTTGTGTGAAATGTTGTATGAGAGTGTACTTTTATCTTGTTAGTTAGTTCTTAATGTCATTGAGTGAGATCTGTCAGTCAGTAACAAGTTATCTATAGTGGATAAGCAAATCTTGTGGTCATCTCCGTTTTAATTTCCTTTCTGGAACTGGAGTGTTTGTAAACTGTTGATGAGAAGATTTGTGTGACGTTGAATTTTACATAATACTTAGTGTACTGACGATATGATGCTTGTAGTACTGCTCAGTGTTCGTGTCTTTATGTATTGTTTCGTTTGTAACATAGAAAGGAGATGAAGGGATAGTCCGCAGTGTGCGAGATTGGAATGTCTGAATTTTCCTCAAATGTGTCTGTTTAGCCGTTCCCCAAAGCTGAAGTTTGTATATCCGAAATGGTTTCATTTGAGTCTCGTAGATTAAGAGTTTCTTTAGTAATCTGTAAAGTTGTTTGAATCGTAAATTAAGATCAAGTCTTTTAGTCTTTACTGTGTTGTCCAGGTTGGCCGTTTGACCAAATTCTTCCTCAAATACTTTGCTACTAAATGCTTAAGAGCTATTTAATAGTGTTGGTTCGTTATTATACTTCACAAATATATCTTCGGTCTTTTTCAGACTAAACTGTACTGTTTTTGTTTTGTAACATTGCATTTACTTTTCCATTGGTGCTCCAGGTAGCATGTTAGTCAAATAGTTCCTGTATTAATTATGTTAGTCTCGTAGATTAAGAGTTTCTTTAGTAATCTGTAAAGTTGTTTGAATCGTAAATTAAGATCAAGTCTTTTAGTCTTTACTGTGTTGTCCAGGTTGGCCGTTTGACCAAATTCTTCCTCAAATACTTTGCTACTAAATGCTTAAGAGCTATTTAATAGTGTTGGTTCGTTATTATACTTCACAAATATATCTTCGGTCTTTTTCAGACTAAACTGTACTGTTTTTGTTTTGTAACATTGCATTTACTTTTCCATTGGTGCTCCAGGTAGCATGTTAGTCAAATAGTTCCTGTATTAATTTGTTAGTTGTTATGTCTGTGTTGGTAAACAAGTGGGGCTGTGTCATCCGTGTCAGCTGTTAGCTCCTGTGAATAAAATTTCAAAAAATCAAGAAGTTGAAAGAATTCAAATACCAGCCCTCACTTCTTCGCTTACAGATATCTTACTCGCTCAACGTACCACTTCATCACTTAATAGTTCCTCGCTCTGGTTAGATAATCTCCCATCATTTACTGTCCGTCCAAATCCACCCCGGGCTGTTTACAGACAAAATATTAAATTAGAATTCAAGTACAAGATCGAAATGAATTGTACCACAAGCTTTTCATCTAATTAAGAGTAATCCATCACTGATCTAAGCCTACTGGGTCATTTGAAGTATTGTTTTCTACAAAATCTTCCAACATTTTTTAAATAAGCACCACACTTGATGAGAATTCAGCTGGATAAAATACTTGTCCAAGGATAGAATATCGATATGAAGAATTGTATCATTGAATAAAATTCAGCACTGTTCCGCAAAAACTAACTTTTATTTTACTGTTAGACAGAACAATTCTGGGAACAACGGTATGGTAATGGAAATGGCAGGAGAAAGAAATTTGGAAAAAGTACATGAGATCTTTATTAGTGCGTCACAAAGACCTTAAATTATGATTGTAGAGCAGATTGTGGCACAAGAGTGGGGTACTCCCCTGCAGAACACACGGTATGGCGGCACTGGGTGAATTATTGCGTAGAATTTTTGTAGGGCGCCCATTCCCTTGGAGGGAGACAGCGCCGGCTGGCGAGAGGGTGTGGAGCCTCCGGCTGCTGCGGGATATGTGTGTGTGTGTGTGTGTGTGTGTGTGAGTGTGTGTTGGGCAGAATTTGAATTACAAATCTGACCGCTATCACCTTGATACGAGTCGACTGCGACAATGGTACAGTCAGGATCTCGCCGCCACATCTATATCTTATACAAGCACATCACACACACATACACGTACAAACCAATACTCGTACCAAATTGTACCCAGACCAACCGTCCTTCCAACATACATACAAACAAACGTGCGCACACATATCATTTAATGCTCATACTAACACATCGCACTGAATTCACAATCTTTTTTTATCGTAGAGAGAACTGTGCTACTACCAGCTAACTAGTGTTGGTAGAAAGGCGCCTGGATGTGTTACTATATTCTGGCATGCGCCCACCTACACTTGTATCGCCATAGGTTGCCAGCCACTGAGAATCGTTCTCTGATCTCTAGACACACACACACACACACACACACACACACACACACCACAATCGTGCTGCTTATATACACCCATACTAGACGCAAACTCTGCATTGAAACACACGTGTATGATTCGCCCTTAAATAAAAGCCGACGAATTGAATTAAAACATACAGGCTTTAAATTATAGGCACAGATCCGCCTTTTACGTGTACTTCCATACAGTCGGGGGTGACTGAATTAATTAGGCGGCCCTCACTGGCGGCCAAATTTGGAGGCAATATCCTCTCTCCCTCTCTCTGTCATTATTTCTATATATATATAGTTATTTGACAAAGGTGTTAAACATTCCACATAACAAATAGTGCAATAAACAGAAAATTCAAGTGTTACAGTATCATAGAGAAATAACTCAATTCGTCAGAATGTTAGGTTTTCTATGCAAATGACAGACTGATAAGAAAACTAATATGAACTGACAATCGAAAATTTAATTGATGTATTTTCTAATGATGAAATGTACTTAAAATCTTGATGGGGGCCCATCCTGACAATTTATTGAAATGGCTTTTTAGAGGAAAACTCACACTTAGGCCAGCTTATTTTTAATATCAATAATTTAATTACAAAAAATATTTAAAAGCTGAAAGACAATATTAATTTAGTTAAAATTCCTAAAATAGATTTAAAAAAAAAGGTATAATCTAAAATCTAATGTGAAGCCAAGGAGAAGAAAACAAAATATGAAACACGCACAGCATACTTTCACTCACACAGTCACATTTGAAAGTCTGTTGAAGGTTGAAATGTTTACTAAACGTTCAGTTCATCTTTATATTGGTTAATAATAATAATAAATTTTAGTTTCGAAGAATGCCTTATAGGGGTGGTGAACCACCGTACAAGTGATCAGCTCGGCCAATATATTAACATAGCTGCACATCTGAAAGTTATAGTTCAAGAGAAAAATATTAAATGGATAAGATTAGTGAAAGAGAAACTATTTTAATGTTTCGCTTTTCTTTGAGTCAGATTAACTGGGATTTAATGTTAATTACAGGTGACACAGATTAATATAATAATTACAGGAGATCACAAGGAGTGCTAAAAATACATTTTTTTTTTAATTATCCGACGTTCCGACAAATTTATTGTCTACTTCAGGGATCTGTACAACAATAAAAATAAAAATAAAAAAAATAATAAAGAATACCGTTGAGACAATTATTAAATAATAACATTAGAAAACAAAAAAAAATTGTTTAGATTTCTTACAAAAATAAAAAACGGTTAAAGGGGATTAATTACTTCCTGAAGAAGACAATAATTTTGGCAAAACGTCGGATAATTTTAAAAAAGTGTATTTTTATTGGCCGCTCCTCGTGATCTCTTACAATTAGGAGTATAATCGAACGGTCGAGAATCATTAATATCATTTTAATATAATTTTGCCTATATTAATTAACTGCTGGAAGTTTTTCCAAAACAAAGCGTTATCTGAGTAAGTAGAAGTTTACAGCAGAAAAGAACATATAGTATACGGGATGAATTAAGACGATAGCGGGATGCACTGGACTGATGTTTGAAATGGGTACATGTGTGAAACAGTAAGCACTGAAGGCCACTCTAACAGATACCATAAATTAAAAAAAAATCATACGGGGAAAAATCTGCAAAATCTTTGTGGAATTGCTACAAGTCTCCTCTTTAGTATAGCGTAGCGGCTCGCTTAATAATGTGCCACTCCCATGACTGGTGAACAGAAGAAGAGTTTAAATTGAGTGTAAATAGTGAAGAGTGTGTTGTGGAAGTGATGAAGGGAATGAAAGGAAAGAAGATAAAATAATTTTTTTAATTATTTCTTTTAAACAATTTAGTCGTCTCTTTTGCAAGACATGACTGACAAACGCGGGTTTCTTTAAACGAGCAATACTAACTCACAGCTTTTCGCAAGAAAAGAGATTCTGGTTGGTTAGGATTAAACGTCACCTCAAAAGTGTCATCAAATTAGAGTTTAGGTTCTCGCAGCTGCATATCATTTTTTTTTATTGCATTTTTTATTTGCCTGAGTATAAAAATACAAAAGGCATAATAATACATTCTAGATAATATATACATGGACAATACATGGACTTTGACTGAAAGCTTCGTATCAGATTCCTTTGTGGGATATCACTATTCTGCGATTTGTATCATGTCAACCACACACAAAACATACGCACACACCCATATTATATATATATTTCGAGATTAAATTTTATATATATATATATAGTCTAGAAATATAGTTAAGTCTATTTAGAAAATTCAATCTTGAATATTTGTCTCGATGAAACACCGAGCCTCTAAAAGTATATACTGAAATCTGAAAATCATTTGCAATCTGGGACTTTGTTTTACAGGACTAACAAGTGTAACCTGTAAGCAATATGTAAGTAGCCAGTCAAACAGGCTCAATAAACTGTATTCAGTGATAGTCAAAGTACAAAGTTTATCGATGTTACTTTTAGCCAGAACAGTCTGCCCATAATTTGACAGACACAACTAAATGTCAGTTAATAATATCTGCCTGGAGAAAAGAAATAAGGCAACAATCATTATAAGTTGTCTGAAAATGGGTAAAACTTGGAATGGTAGTGCCTCATACCACCTGCATATCGACTGGTCGCCTAATTTAATAATAGCCTCTATGGGCAGTGAAGGAGAGCTGGGCACTTGGTACCCGGACTGGTATATAACCATAATGTGGTCACGGAAACATCACTTCTATTTCCGCACGCTCCTCCTCCCCTGTGGCCCCCGCAGAGGACATCCTACTCTCCACTTCTACCTCCCAGAACACGGAACAGATCGTAGTACTATACCCTATTCCATTAAGTGACAGTTATTCTTATCACTATTCCTTCATACCAACATAACATTACATTTTCATAGAGTCATTTCAGTAATGGCCACTCCGACTTCCCCTATATGTATATAGATATAAAAAAACTTGAAGAAGTGTATCCCATTGACATGCAACTCCCTTTTGTATCTAATTAAATAAATATTATATTCTTTTAGAAATCATGCAACAATTAACAATTAATGATTCATTCAATTGAAGAAAATACTATTGGGGAAGACTAGGTATAGTTCCTCCAAATACAAAAAAAAACACTCATACGACTCCTCTTAATGCAATTAGGTACTAGAATACTAACTGGCAGATTTCATTCAATATTTGTCACGGCTTTACATAAAATGTACACTTGAGACTTAGTGGGACACCTGATTGTAACTGATTTGATTACCTGAATGAGACTACATAATAGTAGATACAAGGCAGTGTTCGATGATTGCCTAAGAAGAGCTTGAAGATACAAGATGTTCGAAACCAACAATAGATAAATTTTTCCGGGAAAATATTTTAAATAAAAGTGCCATATGTGTACGATAGAGCGTACCATGTGTAAAGAAAATTTGTGGATTCGAAATTGAGATATAAGGGCGAAGCGCACAGGAGATTGGTGGGGCAACACGCAGGAGCTTACTGCCTACAACAAAGAGATTACGAAGGCTAAGAGAAACAGTTATAGTAAATTCTGAGAGAACATTAGCTCCTTACCCGTTGCGGCCAGATTGCATAAAGCAATGGCCAAACATGGGATGGGAGCAACGATGTCGCTCAAAAAACCTCCTGCTAGAGACCAGTTTTCCATGAATTCTGCCATCAGATAATGTGTTAGAAGTGAGAGCGCCCAGCATAACGGGTAAGAATGGCTGGGAGGTGGCTAAAACCATCTGCAAGCTGACAAGACTCGACTCAGATATTGCTTTATGCTCCTCATATTTGGAGTATAAGAAATAGACACTTTAAGCAAACTTTATTTTGTACATGTATAGCTGTACACATTCTTAGTTGTATTTATTTAGAATGCTTAATTACTTTTCTTTTTTTACGAAATTTTGATTATTGTATTTTTTGTTTCGTATATGGATTATTTTTTCTTTACAATTTTATTCTATTTAATTATTCATATTCTTTCGTTTTCTTGTGAACGAAAGTTCAATGTTTATTTGTCTTAATTTAACTCGTCAAGTATATTAAAAAAAAAAATTTTGCATTTGTTCTTTTAAAATTGTTAATTTGTATTGCTCACTATTTTTTTTATTAATAAAGTAATTATAATAATATAAAAATAACTTATAAAGTGAGTGCAATTGAAGTGATACGCAAGAGAAAGTAAACAATTCGTTATTCTACTTTGGTGACTCAAACAAGTCATAAATAAAAAACATACTGAACACATAAATTATCCTACACATCCACACTGCCGCATCCCTCCTATATACATTTGGTCTCGATGAGGATTATAACACTTTCGAAACATTGGAGAATCTTGTTATTTTTATACATTGTTCGCTCACCAGCTCATCTACATATGTACATCTACTTCCAAATATTGGAATCATTCTTACCAAGATGCAAATTTAAGAAATTCCATTTAAAAAAAAAAAAGCAAAAGAATATAAGAATATAAGAGTATAAGAGTATTAGATGCAAAAGCATCTAATATATGATTTTTTCTTTCTTTCCTAATATAATCTGTTCTCTGGTCTTGTTATTTTCTTTTTCTTTCTTAATATAATCTGTTCTCTGGTCTTGTTATTTTCTTTTTCTTTCTTAATATATCTGTTCTCTGGTCTTATTATTTTCTTTTTCTTTCTTAATATAATCTGTTCTCTGGTCTGGAGGGAACATGCTTTCCTCTAAAGTACCACCTTCAGTATAATGTATAGATTAACCACGTATATAATATTAATTTTAGAAGCATTGCTAGAATTCGAAATTTGAATAAAATCCTTAACAGAATGTGCGACTTCATAAAGTAGATTTTTGAATTTTTGGAATTTTCTCGAAATAGGCTGTAACGATTTTCATTAAACATGGCATATTCACTGCATAGATGTAATTCTATATACTTTCATTTAAAACTTTTTACCGGAATAAAACTGTTTTATGTGTGTTCTGAGGACGTGTCAATTAGGTTAAGATTTAAACTGTCACTACAAGCTATAGTTGAGTCAGAAGGCGCTCCCATACTAGATACACTCAGGTATATAAGATTGCCTGCACCACCTGTTTTATGGCCAGCCAATCTACACGTTTGCAGACAACAATTAAGACATTTTTTTTTTAAACTGTAACATTGTAGTAGGAAATTCGTATGGTGTTTCACACCAGATTATTTTTTCCAAAAAAGAAGAAGAAGAGATAGGTGATAACGTCATTTAGGGAGCTCTAGGATTGTAGCGCTGTCAACTGGAAGAAATTTATCTAACACCTATTTCAAAATTAAATTCCAAAAAAAGAACTCGATCGGAAAGAGTTCAAATAAAACAGAAAAAGCTCGATCACAACAACTGTGTTGCCGCGAATAAGTTTAACATTAACTACAAGGAGGATATCTTTTTTAGAAACCTTTGTTTGTAGGTTATGACACGTTCCAGTAGCCAAACAAATTAAAAGAGATGTGTAGTTGTCGATTGATTATTGTAAATAAATTATGATTTTTTAAAAAAAATACTTTTTGAGAAGGAGAGCTGTATGTGTTTATATGAGCGATCAAGGAATTAGCGAACGGCGAATTATCGGTCTGCTAATGATCGTTTTTGCTTAGAAAACGGTTTTCATTTGGCATCAATTATATGTCATATGTTTAAATCAGCTTAAATTAATTGCTATCAAAATCTTTTCAACGTATTGTTTAATATCTTATTTGATGGATTTAATTGGATAAAACTAATTAAATTAATGAAAGTACGTCGAAAAATTTATTATTACAACTTAATGTCTTGTTGTATCTATTGAATTTATCATGTGACATCAGAACAGTCATTAAATAAGCACCAAGTTCTATTATAGCCGTTTCACCCAAAAAGCCGTCCAGTTCCATGTTGTATCTGTATAAACGATAAAAAGTTAGCCGACTCCCCAATTGAAGTTACTTTTATTTATTCATTGGCAACATTTTTATTTTCTGATTTATTTATTAGTTCGTTAAGAGAGATGATGAAAGGTGATGAATTGATTAACAGAATAGTGATCAGGTGATAATATAATAGAACAGTCAGTTCCACTAAGAGGATGTAGGATGGTTATGATGAGAATTAAGTTGGGGTTAAAGATAAGGCAGACAGATAGAACTGTGGGGCGGGGGAGACCCTGATACAAACAGACAAACTTGTTTCCCAACAATGATGTCAGCGGTGACAAGGACCCAGCATCTCATGGCCAACATCCACGCACCTCTCTCACAACTGCCAACATCGCCAACACCAACCAATTCTATCCATCTTATCCATTAACTTGATTGCCTCACTATTTCCCTTTTATAGCAATAAAATTAGTTGTAATTAATGATTCATCCCTCACACTAGCACATCAAGTTTTCATCTCAACAAGTAATCCAACAAAACTAACCATTATCTTTATTATCACCAATTTATATAGTGATAAAAATAGAAATAAAATCCTTCATTTATTACTTTTAATAAAAAATAACTATCTTTTTATTACTTGAATTAATTTCACTTGATTACCTAATATTTTATTGTCAAGTGTAAATGGATATTAAACCAAAAAATATTCAGTTAAACGTTAACAAGCGAACATAAATTAGTCTCCTTCATGTCTCGTACATGTTATATTAGTACAGAATTCGTCATCAGAAATCTCCATGATCACATGGTGATGTGCTCGATAATACACAAAAGATATCTGAGACTAATAATGTATAATTACTACTAATCGAAAATATGAGGCGATATTTTCTCTTAAAGCAGCAAGAGAAAGAAAAAATGACTTTATTAAAATTTATATTTCAGATTGGATTTAGGCTTTACGATTTATGTCTAACAATTGAACATAATGATTATTTAAAACAATTCATTTTGGGGAAAAATATTACATTCGAAATACATTTGTGACACCATTCCTTATTCATCTTCTCAGAAAATTGTTTTCTCTCTTTTCGAGGTTCACTTCGATATTTGAAATTGTATAACCATGTGAGGACTTACGATTCGGAGCAGAAATTAGTTCACTATTGTTTTATTTATTGTAAAATGAAGGAGATATTAACCTTTTAGGAAAACTATTGAGTATATAAACTCTCTCCCTCTCTCTCTTATGTTTGTGTGTGTGAGAGAAGCCTCTGAGGGTGCATACTGAGGGTGTCTCTGAGGGTGCATACTAGCAGCATATTGACCACGTGGTTTAATGGGAAATGTGGTTAAACAAGGTGTGTGCGTCTACAGTATTAGCGAACATTAGAACTAACTGAACTGTGAGCTGTTAATAAGAGCAGGCGACACTGCAGAGGGGAAAGGCTGAACAACAGATCGCAGAGTCGTTGGCTAGTAAGGGGAGGCCCTGACAAATGCCACATGAGTAGTAAACTAAAATGTCACAACGCGGGCCCACCATTGAGAAATGTCAACTGTTTAATTGTGCATGTTGGAAGTTGGTGGACAGAAGTGAAATTGTAAGCAATACACAAGAAATAATAAGGCACTGAGTTTGCTTGAAGATAATAAGTGATGCCTAGGTGGGTGCTAAAGGTTTTAGAAACAGATTTCTTTTATAGAATGTCTATTGTTAATACTATTAATGATTTCTCTTACCCTTTGGAAGTTTATGGTCAGTTCGAGCAATTTAAACTTCAGGTATTCTGAAAAACCAGAGAATATTGGCCATTTTAGACAAAACTGTGATCAATAACAGTTATAATTTTAATTGCAGTGAATAGGCATGAACATTATCTAAGTGAACATTTAAAAAAAGATGGTCTATGACCGAATCGGCATCCAAACAGATTCAGTGCTTGCAAATGTTTGAAAGAATTGGCTAAGGCATAGGAGTAAGAAAGTGTGAATATCGTCAAATTACTGTTGAGTTAAAAAATAATTGCTAGGAAATAGTACCAGCCTCCAACTTTTAATAATTGCTAGGAAATAGTATTAGATAATAATCAGTGGCCTGTTTGAGGTGTTTACGCTGTTTGTTGTTGGTGTTATGAAATATAGACCTAGATAGCTGAAAAATTATAAAAAAAAATTCTGGGATATGTGACTACTTGCGAAATAAAGAATAATATTGCATTAAATACTGTCTCAAGTGATCAGTTTTTGGAACTTTTCTTTGCTCGTAAGATTTGTTGAAGAAGGACCTACGTTAATTGTTTGCAAAAGTTCTGGAAGTAAATGAACATCGCTTATAGAAACATGAAAGAAGTACTGAAATTATAAACTGAAATTCTTACATTAATATACTTGTATTGAAAATGTCTATTTACATTAAATTTATTCCAGAAATACGAACAAAGCTTAAATCCGCCGCTCAAAACACTAGGTTAAAACTCAAAATAATAAATTAAAAATAGCACCAATATCGATAGCTGAACAATTTAATGATTTCCATACAATTAAACTTCTAACCATAAAAAATCGTATTAATTTTTTAGTTAACCATTAATCCGTCATTCTCCAAAGACATTCTCTAAATCATTCTCCGTCGTTCTATTGTTAATACTGCGTGATTCTTGAGATGTAATCATCTAACTCAAGAGTAAATACTTCGGAATCGCAAAATCAAATCGATTACCGAAGGCTGGGAATCAAAAGAAAAATTTGCCGTATGAAATGTCTGTTTGAATAACGACTTATTGGTAAATTGAAGTGGATGGATTTTACCGAATATATTTAGGAATTTTTCCCTCTATCCAGACAATCGACGATGCACTTATTACACTAAAAACAAGTTAATAAAATTAAATATTAAAACGTAAAAATATTATATATCTGAATTCTTGAAATTAATTTATCACGCTTGATTTATAGAATGAAAATGATTTGTTTTATGTAGGATAATGTTTAAATGCTGTAAGAGATAAGTAGGTAAACTTGTAAAAATTTGTGATTTAGTTAACTAAGTTGAATAACTAAAATTTCCGACGCACCATTAATGTTGTCATGAGACAATAACTGCAGAGGAAATTTTGTCAAGAAGCAATAAAGCATGGAAGAAAATTGTTTGGTTGTTTTTCTAGGGGCGAATGTTTCTCCAGACTAAAACATTAGCTGGGAGAATCTGACTATCTGCCTTGACATCTCCCCCTAATAATAATTATTAGCACAAACTCATTGCTCAATTGTAATAAAACCATTCCATATTATTATAGTTGTCGCCATATCTTACAGTCCAACTGAAACGGGGAAGATAATCTAACCAACCAACTGACTATACACTTTTATAAGTTACTGTTATGTCTACTTTCATTTCTTTGTGCCATATCACCAACAAGAGCAACCGGAGAAGGGGGTGCGCCTTTTCCGTCCAGATATTCACTATTATGAAGGGCTGCAAACAATCCAGTGTGAGAAAAGGGAGCCAAGGACGGCTTGGGAAAGAAGATTTACTTCTTGGTATTTCTGTGTGGTGGGTAAGCTTTTAGCCAGGCACTGCTAGTACTTCAAGGTCCCGAAAGCCAAGACTTTCCCAACAAGGAGAAATATTGCTGTTTTTAAAAGCAATTGCTTAGTTTATGGGAACAGTATGTGTGGGCTGGATGCAACTGGTAAGGGATAGTGTCACTGAAAGCACAGAGAAGAAGAAGATTCAGAGAAGTTAGAATGGTCAGGAAGAGTAAAACCCAGTATCTCTCTCTTTTTCTCTCTCAAGTAAGCTGAACGAAAGTAGTTAACTAGACACGCCCCTTCTCGCACTTTACCAAACATTTAACACAAACTTACACCTCTCGCTAAAGGCCTAATTTTCAGCTGAGTAGTTCACGTCAACCTGACTTCCAACTTCTATTTATTTAGCACTACAGCTAGGCCAATATGAAGGAAACATTAATAAAATGAAAGCAAAAGTCTGAAATGGTCTCAAGACTTTTTTCTCGCAGGAATATTCAACTTTTCATATACCTAGTCCTGCCATATTACTGTTACCGTTAAATATAGAAGATTAAACTCGCCATTTAATATAAAACAGAAATTTGGGCATAAACAGTAACAATCTCAGGAATAATTACAAAAAAATATTCCAAACGTCTATCTCGAGAAGAGTTGGTAGCGTGAGAAGAAAGTGAACTGGCTGATTGACTGGCCGAGTGACGGTGTGAGAACGATGGTCGGTGAATGTTGAAGGTTGTTCTAATAGCGTTTGACTGATAGTGAATTAGAGAAAGAGTTGCCTTGATTTTCAATATCGTTAGATGCCGTCCTCAGATTGGCCTCCCTTACGAGCTTCAAGAAGGATGACATGTCACCCTCAGTTGGGGCTGTGTTTTCTAATTTGTACACGCCTAAAATACGTCACGGCAATGTGACTATTAAATGTGTACGGCGATCCTTTATATGTACAAAATAAGCTAGTGCGCTAATAGCCCAAAAAAAAAAAATATAATCTAGTTAAATCTTGTATGGAATTTTATGGCAGGACTAGGTACATACTTCTTTTAAATTCTAGTTTTTAAGTTACTAGAATAATTTCTAATTTATATAATTTATTAATATATATTATTTTTTTAATAATTACTAGTAATTATACTTATTTTAAGGAAAATCGTTAGAGTTGTATTCGATTAAATCTCGTAAAGATAAAAAAACTTTTAATTAAGGCAGTTTGATAGGTTAACTAATTTTTACTTAAACTTAGAAATGGATTCAATTTTTTTTAAACAGGGCTGAACCATGATTCATTGATTCAATAGCAGAGAAAAACTGGGTTAGATTCCCTGTCTAGGCCCTGCATTTATAAGTATATATATATATATATAGTTTATTATATATAGTAAAGTATGTTTGACATCCGTCCCCATTTTAACATCTGATTACCTGATGGACAGCCTGAAAGATAGCCAATTGAACGTTAGATTTTACTTGAACGTTCCTTTGTTTATATCATACAGAATTTCAAGAGGTTTGGACATGCTACGATTTTTAGGTATTGAGTTTATGCTCTTTCCAACTACACGCAACATAATGACGTGTAGACCAAATCATTTCAAACAAAAAAAAAACACTTTGAAATTAGAAGTCTCAAAATAAGCATTTTGGTGAAATGGATAGTAGATGGGAAGTGGCACTTCTGGCACACCTAAAATTCAAAATGGCGGCCAAGCTCCGTTCACCCACAACCCTTTTTTATCCCCTCTCTTTAGGTCATACCCATTACCCCACTTCTAAACCAACGACAATCACAGGCATCCATTTCTCCACCCCCATCACGTCAAACCCCAAGTTCCTTTCTCTACCTAGCCACGTCAACCGATCAATCAGATCACATTATTTCTCACACCAATTCCCTACAATACCTGCATTCAGACTAAGCCCTGTTTAAAATTGGAAGAATGGCGTCAAAAAGGCTTTCTCCAGTTGTAGGCTGGGCTGGAAAAAGAACAAGAGATCTAGTCCAAGCGACACATCCGAAAGTCTATGTCTACGACTATTCAAACTAAGCAAGCAGTCGAACATGAAAACCAAATTATAGTTTCAAACTTGGGACATTCCTGACAACTGGTATAATACCCTCCTATAATATGTATCATACAGAAAAATAAGCTAAAATTGCTCATATTGAATACTAATAACATCATTCCATCATTCAGTTATTTGTTTAAAAAAAGAAAGAGGAGCCGGTTAGGATGAACTTTGCAAGCAGATAATACAAAATGACATAGTGAAGAGGAACTCGGAGATCTCACACAGCCCCGTGGGGACTGTTCTAAACGTCAGCCTACTGTTGACAATCGGCTTTCTTTCATTACTTCTCTATTTCTGTAAACATGGCGGGGCCATTTTCTCTTAAACGAAACATATGTACTCACTCTTACATGCCATATCATCTGGCTCTTGGCACTATAATATTGCGCACACTTAAGCATGAAATTTTAAGAATCATTCCTATGTATTTCATTTTATGAGAAACTTATTAAGCACCGACAAATAGCTCAGGAAACAAGAAGGCTAGTGCTGCTCTATTTCAAGATTATTATTATAGTTAATTAGGCATGGGGCTCATTTAATAAATTATTATTTTCTAAGAATGCGATAAGTAATTTAAGAACTATTTTTTTAAGGAATTTTAAATATGGAGGTCTGGACTAGATAAGTGTGGCTGCTCTTATCACATACTATATTTAGCACCCAAGTATTTTCATTAACTTCACAATACTTTGTTCTACAAACTCACCGGTCCAACCGTGCTAGTACGTACGCTCTTGACAGAAATAATTTTTTTAGAAATTGATGTGTGTGTGTGTGTGCGCGCGCGCGAGAGAGAGAGAGAGAGGGGGAGAGTGATACAGAGATCAGCAACACTTGAATATAAAAAATTGTCAGTTGACAAATTTTTAAATTTATTTCGGGTGCCCAAGTGTATCCGACAAGTTGGTTTAAATCAGAATACTGGATCTGATAAGTTTCATAATGTTACTTACTGCATACTCACACTTCATAATGTTACTTACTGCACACTCATACTTCATAATGTTACTTACTGCACACTCATACTTCATAATAAAAAACTCGACGTTTCGGCGTCTGATTAGGCCATTTTCAAGAGTAGAGTTGATTTTTTTTTTTTAGGTAGAATAGAGTTTTTTGTAATATATAAGGAATTGCAAATTGAAACAATAATAATTGTGATTTTTTTTTTTTAGTTTTTTACTTTCTCTTACTCCTAGTAAGAGGAAGTATTGTAATCGTGTCAAATTTTCGATTTGAGTTTTCACCGGAAATATCCGTTTTGAGGTTCCCTGAGTCCAAAAAAGTGGTTTTTAGCAAATGGTCTGTGTGTGTGTGTCTGTGTATCTGTGTGTCTGTGTGTATGTGAACAGAATAGCTCAAAAACAAAAAACCGTAGAAAACTGAAACTCAATATTCCGTTTAGGTATCACCATGCGATCTGACTGTGCGTTATCTGTCAAAATTCCTCAACCGAAAGTGCCACTTTACTAGTTGACTTTTTTACTTTTTTGCGTTTTTCTCAAAAATGGCTCCGACGATTTTCTTTAAACTTGTTACATCAACTATACAAGGAGCTACAACTTTTATTTGAAACATTTCTCTGGGAAAATTGATTTAAGGGCCCTTCTGTGGGAGGGGTAGGGTTAGGTATCCATCTAAAGTGCTATTTCAGTTTCTTGGACAATTCGGTCATTTAAATAATGTTAATAAGAATTAAATATGTTGTTGAAATTCCGAGTTTGAGAAAAATCGGATAACCGGAAGTGCGTTTACTTTACCACTTTACTAAATGATTTTTCACTTTTTCGCAATTTTCTCAAAAATGGCTCCGACGATTTTTTTGAAACTTCGTATATAAACTAAACATGCAAAGATCTACAACTTTTATCTAAAACATTTCTCTGGGAAAATTTCTTTTAAGGGCACTTTTAGGGGAGGGGGGTTAGATTTTCATCTAAAGTGCTATCCTAGTTGATTATACAATTCTATCATCCAAACATAATTAATTAGAAATAAATAGATGGCCAAAATTCCGAGTTTCAAGAAAATTAGTAAACCGGAAGTGCGCTTTTACTGAACAGTTTTTTCAGTTTTCGACGAATTTCATTAAATTTGGTACACAAACTATAAAATTTGTCAATTATCATTTTGAGAACTGGAGTAAGAGAAAGTTGTGTGAGTGTTTCACACCAGATTTTTTTAATTATTATGGTAGTACATTTATTACAGATATATGAATTGTCCAAAAGTTTAATATTCTGAGATACTCACCAACTTTGTTTAATAATGAATCATCCTTTATTTCATTTTTCTTTTTTTGTAATAAATAATATATATTATATAACTGTGGAGGCTGCCTGAAATAACTGCGATGGAGATTATCAAACGCTACATGTTCTGGTTCCGTGAAATAAATGACTGCATTTCAGAATTCAATTTGGGAGATCCATTAAACGCGCAAAATGTTCAGGTGTGGGACAGTAAATTACGGATAATCAGAGCCATTTGCCACAGGATTGCCAGTTGCCGAGCATTATAATGTGAAATATTTAGAGGACATTAAAAACTCGGGCAGGTATTTGTTGGGAAGGGAATTATGCTACAATATGGTGGAAAATTACCTATATAGTGTCTTGCCGCTGTCAAGTGTTAAACTGATAATTAAGGTTAAGGGGGGAATTGTTGCATCTGGGCTGCACACCGTTCTCTGTTAATGGAGATGAAAATGGTTACTGTCAAGTATGTAATTTACATGAAAAAGAAGATCTACACCATTTTCTAGTTGTATGTAGTAAGTACAGGGAGTTAAAGTTGAAATTGTTTAAAAAAGAAAATATAGACAGTTTACATGCTGGATCTACTGAATGGCAGCAACTGGAAGTTGTTAGCAAGTTACTGTAAAGAGGCGCTGGACATTAGAACCAATTGTCTCCAGGGTATATGATTTATTTGCATTATTATAAACTAAATTATTTATTGTTATTTTATTTTTTATTGTTTATTATTTTTGCTGTTGTTATTAATAATATTATCGTTATTATGTGATATGAAGACAGTACGTAGTGTAATTGTCAAGGGAACGAATTTTATTTTGAACTTTTTTAATTTTTTAGGTTTTATCTTATTTTGTATTTAATTATTTCTTTTACATTTGTTTTAAATTTTAATTTGATTTTCTATATCGACCAAATTGAGTGACATAATTTTTATTTTGTACAGGATAAGATGTTATTTTACCTTAATTTGAAGGGTTTTTCTCGTGTTTGCTTGTTTAGTTTAGGTTGAAAATAGAATAGACTCCTCAGACGGCCTCGGCCATTGAGTTTGTCTTTATATAATTGTAATAGTGACAAGAATGATTATGAGTAAATTGTGATAAAAAAAAAAATAATAATTCTGAGTAATTTGATTATTATGTAAGAGTTTAAAGTGTATCAATAAAGACTTATCTATCTATCTATCTATAACTCTCGTTAAGTTAGTTTTTCATAAAACTTTTTCATTAATAATTTTAATTTGTCAATTTTTTTGAGTATATGCCCAAGGATATTATTTTAAAATCGAGAGGAATGGTTATTTTCAAAAAATAGCGGGCTTTCAGTATTTAAAATGTAAAAACATAGATTAGTTCGCCATGTGCTGTTTGGGGAGGGACATCAACTTCTAAGGTTATTAGCGCCCCTCAGTTTGTTTCGGTTCGCATGAGCTAGGATGGCACGTATTCAACCTTTGTGGCACCCAAATCAATGCCTTGTCTAGCAAGGCATGGAGAAGCCCAAGGTTATTGAACTTAAGACCACACATCCCCTCTTATTTCTTCGATCATGTCGGCGAGGGGGAATTTGGATCTCATATTTTGCCATCACTTTTTTAATTAAATCTTATTTAACTATCTTATTTAAATATATGTAAATCATATGTTTAACCATTATATATATAATAAATTAATATGAAAATTCTAGATGTATTTGCATTTTATTAATGTGTATCTTTTGCAATGCAGATAAATAACGAATTTTATATAATATAAGCATGAAACTATTCTGATGAATCTATGTTACCTATCCTAAAAAGGCTATTTGCTTGCTGTGAACTATTTTATTTTAGGTGTGCAGGACTTTAAACAAATATTCCTGCACACCCTTAAATGAACTAATCCTACTGTTAGTCTAAACCTAATGGGGTTGAAATACTTTTCTAAAATTTCTTTAACCCCGAAATAGAAAACCTAAAATAACATTCACCCTAACATTCTCGCCAATAAATACATTCATACATAAAAGCATTTTTGCCAATAAATATATTCTTGCTAATAAATACAATCTCGCTAATAAATACATTCCCGCTAATAAATACAATCGCACTAATAAATAAATTCACTATATACATTCATACGAAGGAAAGTACTCGATATTTCTTTCCCCTAACTGCTGGTTATTAATTTTTTTTGTTTTAAAATTAGTGGTAATTTAAATGATTATGTGTGGTTATTATTTGTTGAAGGCCAGGAATATAAAAGTTATACTTACTGAAAACTGTTTATTGATTGGAATTACTTAAATAATATGTAACTTTATTTTTCTTACCGAAAGGGAGTCATTACTATGTAGACATGGCTGAATTTTTTATTAAACTGATTAAAAATGTGTGTGATATAAGGAAATTAAGGAGGGGGCTGAGTGCTATTTAGATCATTTTCATTGCAGATTTTAATAGTTGTTAGTGTGAGTGTTTCACACCAGATATTTATACATTTTAACGAAAAAATTGAAAATGGATATCCCTTTTGTGGGACCAGGAGACTGGATCAAAATGTAGTAGAATAAACGAGGTGGTTGGTAATAAATATTATGAGTCTCTTTCAAATCAAGTGAGGGAGCCATTCTGTTGTGTTTCAAATAATTTAGACATTACTAAGCAAATATGGTAGCACAACAACGCTTTTGAGATGTCCATAAAAAAAAAAAACAAATAATAACAATAATCACTTCTTCTGAATAACAAAATAAAATAGAAAATGTTCATTGCAAAAGGAAATATATATATTATATTTTCCGGTCGTAAGACGAAGTAGGAAAAGGAAAGGATACAGAAAGAAACTTTTTAGTTGTAAGTTTGGCGCCGACGCCAATTTTCTCTAAGAAATGATTTATACAATGTTTACAAGGCGGCAGTTTTGTGTATTTGGGGTGGAGACAGTGGAAGTAGTAGAGGGAGCAGCGCCCAGCTAGAATTTTAGGACTGGTTTGAGGTTTATAGCGACAGCGATAGCGATAGTGTTCTCCTTTCTCAGTGGAAGAACAGCAGCCCCCCACCAGTCCTCAGTAATATATGTTGGTATGTAACATGGAAAATACATCTAGCGAATTAATAATGGCTCCGCTAACATTTATTTAATACGGTAATCCTGCTGTTCCCCCCACTACTGACACCAAGTTAAACTCTCAACAAATACACCGAGATCAAATTCAGATAAATGGCCTTATTGTTAATTGATAACATTCATGCAAATTTGGATCGAACTGTTGTGTTAGAATTTAATCTATTCTCTGTTTAAAGCAAAAAGTTCACACATTTTATTACAGTAGAAATTATAATCGATTATTATTGTGATAATTATAAAAATTTTGGTTTGGATGGTGTGAAATGAATATTTAGGGTTCAGTGATAGAAAACATCAGAGATTTGTACTTCTCCAAGTGTATAGTGTGCCACTTCTCTAAGTGTGTGTGTGTGTGTGTATAACAAATCGTAAGCATGATATTCGCTTAGCATTTGATCAGATAGCAAACTCGAGGTTTCAATCAAAAGTCCGTCAACAGTAAATATTGTACTTTTACAGTTTTACTGTTAAGTACTACTTCACTGGATATTTTCAAGCTCTGCGGAACCAACCACAACCACTACTTCATTGTCAGCTACGGTCCTTTAAGGTATTTTTACACTGCAGCATTCCAGATTTGAAGAAAATCGATTAACCGGAAATGCGATATTGCAGAATATGTTTCAGAGTTTTCGATAACACACACGGTTTAGCTTTAAATTTAGAATGCTAATTGCACAGGGGTATACCTTTCACTTTGATTTGAAAATAACTCCACAAAAACTGATTGGCGACGTTAGATATTTTGGGAAACCGAACTTTAGTAAAAAATTCCAGTTTTGGAGAGAATTTGACAGTGAGAATTGTAACAAGAGCAGGGTGATAAAGTGTTCTCTACGTTTGATCACAGATTTAAGTAAAATTTTAAAGAGATTTTTTCCCATGATAGCAAGTGGGTTTAGTTCCTTTGGTGGTTAGCAACTGGATTCGTGAATTTTGACCATCAACAGGTTGCCTTGCGAACAGTGAGACCGTCAACTGACAAAATACAAAATCAGAGCACACACTCGCACAATCTCTGCTTTGACACAACACCAAAAAAGCACTTTGCTCTCTTGCACATTTGATTGTTCTAGTCTACAATCTCATAGTGGTAAACGACCGAAACATGTCACCGATTACCATAAAATTAAGCTATCTTGGAAAAAATAATGACAGCATGATTTTCAGATTGTGAGTGACGTATTATTAAGTTGATGATCAAGATTAAGCATCGATCAAGGGGAAATCTGATCAGGACCCGCTCACGCCACTAAATGTAAGGGGTCGCTAAAGCGCACCTGTCTATCATAAATCCTTATGCTTACTTTCCTTCCAAAACAAAAGAAAATAAGTGCACTGTGTATTGATTTATCTATTATTTATTAACTATCTATCGTATAAAAGTATTTGTTGACCGTTGATGAATTATGTTATGAAGACATTTGTGAAGATCAGTCAAGAAAGAAACATTCAATTATGTCAATATTTTGACAGAGCTTCCTGTCTTTATCAAGGCTTTAATCTAAAAAACTATCCAAGAGGAACCACAATGCATTAATAATATTGTAAAATGCAGATAATAATAATAATAATAATAATAATAATAATAATAATAATAATAACAACAAATATATTGAACTTACATATAGATAGTCGTGAAGATGTGAGAAAGAATTTTCAAACATACACATTTGTTACATCGCAGAAACATAAAAAAGAAAATTGAAAGTTACTAGTTTCTTGTCTTAAATCATCTACAGAAATGAATGTTGGGTTGAATAGGCAATGAAGTGAAAGGGATTTGAGGAAATTTTTAGGGGTGGGGTAGGTGAAAGGTAATTCTAGAAGCCCATTTTTTGAAAAAACCGTTATATAGTGCGCTCAAATTATTGGTATCATTACGAAAATTAACAGAAATTTTATTTCTTTTGATATATAATAATAGTAATAATAATAATAGTTTTTTCCTGTTAGTTTCTTTTGCTAGTATTATTGTTTTAGAAAAATCAAATTTATGATTTTTTTTCCCTAAAATGTTTCGGCAGTGCAACAATGTTGACTTTTTTATTTCTACCGTCGTATTTATATCACCCGAGTTTCCGGGTTGATACCGCGTCAATGGTTTGCTAAGAACCGATGTTTCGCCAATGTTGCCAAGCTTGGCTTTAAAGGTGTAACGACCCTGAAGAGGCTTATTGCAACATGGTCAAAACGTCGGTTTTTAACAAACCTCTAGGGACGGGATTAGCTAAGTGGTTAGCGCGTTGGACTCCCGGGTTCGAGTCCAGTGTTACCCTTAGATTTTTTTCTTCCTAGGAGCTTCTACAGCTCACTGTTCGGTGATGGACAGTTTGTCTGTAGCGAGAGAACACTGTCCGGAGGCCGGCAGTGCACTGAGAAGGGTCCGGGCGCTAATGACCATAGATGTTTAAGCGCCTTAAATTAAAATAATAACAAACCTCTGACGCGGACTGAACTCGAAAACTCGAGTGATTTTCAATAATCCGCCCATTCAGAAACGTAAATATCGAAGACATGAGTTGGGGAATTGTTTTGCTTCTTATCACTACCACACATCAGCGCCACTGATATTATTTTATCGCATCTGACATGTTTGAAGCGGTACCAGCGTTGGACCGGACTATAGTTTAAGTAGCAAGCTCTGCCCAATTAACCAAGTATAAATACGGCCCAATTCCCTGCCTAAAAAAAAAAAAAAAATCATTAAATAAGCACCAATGAGTAAACATTCTTAAAAGCAAGAAATCGTCATCAGTCTTGAAGAGTCCATAAACAGCAGTCATCAATATAAAACAGTATGAAAATATTAAATAGAGTAGTCGAAAACAACAGTTTCTGTTGACTCAAATGTAATAACAAGTTATGGCGAAGTGGCCAGAATCCAGCACTAATTATTGTCTTACTGTATCTCACAAATGAACACATGGCCAGTCTTATTTTGCACTTTGCAATAATCCACTCGAAATAATTTTTTCACTTTTATCAAAGTATAGGTATATAGCAAGTATCAAATATTTCTTCTCCATAAATATATATCTCTCTTATATATGCCAGATTAGAACTCTAAGACCATAAGAAATGTCAGTGATCATTGGCAAATATTTGTTTAGAGAACACTGAATTAGAGAATATAGCATTGTTAATTTAGGAAGCACTTTAATTAATAAATGTCACCTTAACAACTACAATTTGATTGAAAGCAGGAGATTACATTGTATACATTTCATTAAATCTAAAAATATAATCCCAACAGCTAGCAGAATGAAACAGAAAAAATTAAACAACAAATAATTTAAAGAATTTTATTCAATTTAAAATTAATTTTCTGGAAAGAGTTATGATAATTTACAGACTGTTGGGAAATTGAAGGGAAAACGTGGAATAATTGGAACGAGGAAATATTAGTGAGTAATTAAACAATTTTACCACTTAATTAAATAGACGTTGATTACCTCCAGCAAGACTTGGTTAGATCCTAGCTTGGTCGGATTCAACTCGCTACCAAACTACTGGAGTTTGCGAGCTAGCGCCCCACTATCTACTCAAGCACTTTAATCTTTATATTAAAATTAGAGTATTCGAGTATTCATTAATTATAAAATTATTAACTATTTTCAATTTTAATATCAATTAATATTTTTAATTTGAATATCATTTCATAATTGTGATAATTGTTGATTATCGGTGGAGAATAATAATGTTCCGGAAGTTATTAATAAATATAATTATATTTGTGATTTAGTCGGATATTATTGGTGAGCTTTATATGAAATATCAAGTCCTACATTGCAGTTCTAATTATCACTTGATAATTTGAACTATAATTTCCCCAGACTGAAATGAGATTATCTCAGTTCTTCTTGTTCCGTTAACAACGACCTCTTCTTCTTTCTTTTGAAGAAAAACAAAGAGAACAGATTCTCTTTCCCCCAAAATTATCTTTTATTTTCTTTTCATCTTTGTTTCTTTCATCAATCATATTCTAATCACTAATAAGTTACGCCTCCACAATACCTGCTAAGTAAGCTATCCAGACCCCGTACTTTGCTCCAATTTATTAAAGGTTTTTAAAATGATATCCATATCTGATCTGAAAAACATTGAACCATAATTACTGATCTTGAACTTGACTAAAGATTACATTTATCCGATATCTGGTTTTGCATTTTTTTTCCCCAAATTTCATACCTAATATGGAATGCTTGTGTCTGATAATAGCCTTTCTACTTTCCTTCATAAACCTCATGAAACGTACTTCCTTCTGCCCATGTCTAGTGGTGCTTTTTTCTTCTAACCTACAGATTCTCCTTATTTTAATCCTCATCTTGTTTTGGCTCTATTAAATTATTTATCATCAATTTTCCCAAAAGATTTATCTCCTTTGATAATCCTTCATTTTTCGAACCATTAACCTATCAGTAATCTTAATTAGTGTCATTCCCTTAACGTTATCACGGACTTGCACAGGGCAAAATCAGGTATATACATTTTTTACACTATCATTTACATAGTCATTTTACCCAATCATAACATACTGTTTAACGCTGCATGCTGAGCATGAACAACCTCTAAACCGGACAATGACCATGAAATGAAAAAGACTTCAGGGGGGGGGAATTCCGTTATTTCTCAGCACTGCGGCCCAGCCGCCATAACTCAATTTCAATTTTGATTCCTTGAATGTAATTCAATTCGTAAACAATATATTCTCTAATTTTCAAGCAAATGACCTCAGACTTTGCGGACAGGCACAATACCGATCAAAGTTTGCTGCAAAAAATCTTGGAAAGATACAAATAGTTCTGTAGAAGCAAGCAAAATATTGGTTGGTTGGGGCCAATATTTTGCTTGTTTCATTAACAATAGCCAAACATAACTATTGTGTATACTAAATATAGAAGAATTTTTAAGGTACTGTACAACTATTTGATTAGATTAATGAGAATTTTTTTATTTATGTGAGAGAGAAAGGCAAGGTATTCACCAGTTTGCTCTATTATACAACCTTCCACTAATACAGGACCTTATCATAGAATACAGAAATTGAATTGAAATATTAAAGATGTTTTTTTCATTACATTACTTTTCTTTTATAACAGTGTCATTAAATTAAATTAATTGATAATTTCTCAGAATGAGAATTGAATAAACTTTTTAAAGTACAAATAAAGAAACCTCTTACAAGTATGAGAAACATGTGTCAAAATTAAAATTAATAATAATTTTTATAGACGTAAAAATAAGATGTTTTTCTTGATAGAAAATAAAATAAAAATCAAGGAAAGGTCCCTGGAGACAGTTTCTTTAAAGGGACGCCGTCTTTTCAGAAATAGAGAACTCTGATAGTAGTCTGTGATGGCCTTCAGCTCGATTGAGTACATTAGATAAATTGGAAAACTGACTGTCTTGAAGCACAACTCAACTAGTTTTATTATTATTTAACAAACTACAATCGCAAGCAATGAGTGTGACTCTCATCACAAATAAATATAAACTAACTTAGATAAGTTGCAGCCAGTTTAACAGAATATCTGCTCTATGAATTAATTAAATATAATTCTTTCCAAAAATTGAGTATAACACCGTCAGTGCAACTTTAATGTACTAAGTTTTATTCAGTTTTTCGTAATTTCCACAAAAATATCTGCAACGATTTTCTTTAAATCTTGCACTAACTACACTATAAAGGTCTAATACTTTTAATTGAACCATTATTCCCGCGAAAATCGATTTTTGCAGTATTCTGCAGCACCGTGAAGCTATCCTTTAAAGTGTCAACTGGGTGACATATACAGTTCTGCCAACTGCACAATATTGAGAATCTTGCGAGAATTGCAGAACCAGAGGCAGAATTGCAGAACCGCTTTATTTATACTAATGTAAGCCGTAATAATCTTAAACGTAAACGTGAACATTGCAAGTTTAAAGAAAACTTGTCAATTGGTATTGTAATTGTAGAAGTATGAGGCGCTAATAACCTAGAACTTGATGGCCCCTTTCCCCAAGAGAAAGTCGTAATGTGAGACACTTAATTCAAACACACAAACATAATTTACTATTTTCTTTAACCCTACAAATTTCGTCTGACATTTTTCAACAAATTGTCCAAAAAATGAAAGTTCTTGCTTATTTGTTAATAGTAGCCTTCCAGGTGTAAGAGCAAGTGTTTTGCGTCCGCAGTTTTGGAAATTGAATTTTTACTGGAGAGGAAAAGTGATTCTTGGAAAATGATCTGTGCGCGCGCGTGTGTGTGTTTTTTTATACATTAAACAGCATAACTCAAAAACGAAGATAATGCACGAAGCTCAAACATAATATTTGTTTGGATATTACGAGAAGATTATCAACCGGAAGTTATCGCTAAAAATCCCCAACAGGAAGTACTGCATTGCTGAAAAATATTTTTTGGGTTTTTGCGAATTTCTCAAAAGCTGCTCCAACATTTGTTTTAATATTTTGAATGTGGAAGTATATGCCTAATCTCATATATTTTTTCTTAGAAAATGGAATGTTTTGGTTTACTTGTGGGGGAAGAAGTGGTGTTATTGGACTACTCTGTACATTGCTTGATAACGACCCTAGCTGGTGTCATTAAAAATGTTCACTCACTATGGTATATTAATATTTTTCTAGAAAGAAAAGCTACCTCTATAATAGAGTGGGTTCTACCGGCTAATATTATTGTACACTTAGTTAAATAACAATCAAAACTAAAACATTTAATAGGCAAATTTTGTCATTTAGAACCAAAGGAATTGCAGTCAACGGTCGTTTGAATGGTTCACCATGATTTGTAAAAAACGTTGCGTTGTGAGAAATATATACTTAATCGATATGGGTTTTTCTCATCTTACAAACTACAGCTATATGTGCCACTATCCGTATTCTACTCTCCGCTTTATAAAACATAAAAGGTAGAAATAATGTTTAGTGTCCTATCCTTATTTGCGCCGGAGTTCACAGAATCCAGGCTAACGATATGGACTATTCGAGAAAGGTTCTTGCATAGAAAGAGAGTGGAATGAAGATAAATTAACAAAAATTATATAACTAAAAGTTAAGTGAAAAAGTAAGAAGGAAACAAGTTGAAATTTTAATAAATTTTAAGCAGTTATAGTTTATAATAAATTTATCCCCTTGGTTCTAAATTGAGGGAAATACAGAAATTTTAATAAGTAAAGGAATTTTAATTGGAAAACCTATTTTTTTTTCCACGCCGACTCTGAAGGGAGTTCCCATTTTTTTTCGGAAAGACTAACTTCGGGGCCCCCCTGCAAAGGAAAGACCTCCTCCAGAACTCATTGGAAATAATTTTTTTCAGGAAAAAGTTTCAAATAAATGCGATTACACTTTATGTAGATACGTAGTAAGTAAAACGAAATTTAGATGAAATCGTAAGATAATTTTTTCGAGCAAATCGCGAAAAACTGAATAAATTCTTTATTAAAATTGTACTTTCAGTTGTCGGATTTTGAACAGAAATTTTCATCCTGATGGTGATAACTAATGGAATTCGAAGATAGAGTGGGTTCACAGAAATCATATAAACACTACAGATATAGAATTCATTAAAAATATTTACGTATTCTTGTCAAGACAAAACAAATTACTCAATTTTGCAAATTTTAAACACCATTTTAAATATAATATTTAAGCAATGTTTTGTCTTACACCTGTAAGAGAAAGTAAATAAACTGCATTTTTCATTGGCGCACTATAGATAGTTTATAATTCATGGTCCAGAATTTGTAAACAAAATTTTATGGTTTAGTTATCGAATTTAAGGGTTAAAAGCTGTTACATCTCGTTTGTGTGATCGCTGACCATCTATATGCGGACGTCCAACTCCATAATTTAGGTTTTCTGCGATATTTAATGGTTACTTTAAAGATTACTTGCATTTAATATTTTTAAAAACGATTAATAATATTAAATATACTTTTACTCAATTATACTTCTTTTGAAGAAGAAAAGTTTAGTAAAATTAGCGTTATTCCGACAGCAAGGGGGCAAAATAGAACAGTACAGCAAATTGCATTTGGTCACACCTCTTTACTTTCAGTTTTTACCGGCATCTGTCGATAGAAGGAATCGATAGTGGCAAAGCTATATTGAGAGTGGCTAAAAACTGGACATCCTAATGCACGCAACCACTCTGCTGCCACCACTTTGACCACAATATCCATTTAACCAATCGCTGCCTATAATCATCCAATTTCTGGATAAAAGAATTCTTTTTCTTTTTCTTTAGACAGCATCCTTAAATAAGACTGTTTTATGAAAAATATTTGGCTAACCTTTTGCACAAGATTTTTAATGAAATCAAACCGTTCTAATTGGCCAGTTTTTATCTGCAAATAGAAACTAGATTTTCATTTTCCAACCGCCAGATTTGATTATTTATTTATATTCTTTTGTTGCTATAAGCGGAAATGTTGTCATATTATTAAGATTTTCTAATTACGTTTTAATCAAAAATGTAAACTTGTTGAATACGAAACAATCTGGTGTGAAACACTCACATGACTTTCTCTTATCTCTTTAAATACAATAATATTTAAAAAGGAAAACACTCGACTTTCCGGGTTGAGAGATCGTCACTGGTTTGCTAGAAACAGACGATTCGCCCATGTTGTAATAAGCCTCCTCAGGGTCGTTACAACTTGAAAGCTAATGGAGCAATCCAATCGATGTCGATATGTTGGTTCAATCATTTCTAGATAGTTAGTTTTCTTTAAAATAGTAGTTTGAACAGGACGGCACTGGTGAGGTAGTATTAAAAAATTTAATACTAGTTTCAGAAACTGAAAAGCTCTATAGTACTCTAATTGTAGGAAAGATGATTGTTTTCTACGTCGCTTTGCAACTTTTAAAGAGTAACGGCATGAAAGAAAGAAAATTAGGCTGCATTTAGAGGGTTACAGTGAAATTGTTGACTCACTGACACCAAGTAATAAGTTTGTAAAAATAAAGTTGAGTTGTGACAATCATGCTGGCTGGACAATTACGGTGATGGGTTCAAAGTGATGGTGCCCTCTGGTTCATGGTTTTGTATCATATATAAAGGTAGCCCCTGATATAAAGTAGCTGGTGGTAAAACACTCCCGAATTTTAGGAATTAGGAGTTAAGATGACCGACATCAACCAACTCTGTAACATCTTTTTTTAGTTAAGAAATTTATATGGGTGAACTTCTTTTCAAAAGGGAAAGCAGTAACATAAAACAAGTATTTGCTATTTTTAGAAGAAGGTATTAACACCGACCAAACGAATGAATCGCAAGTTGATGAAGAAATAGGATGGCGCAGTTATACAGTGGCAATGGTGGTGCCAGGCAGAAGAGTGAAAATTCTCTTAGTTCAATAAACCAGAAAACAGTTTCACAATGTAGGCATGCCCGCCTACACTCATTAAAGTGCGCTTGTGGATATATAGAAGATTTTTTGTGTGTTAAAGTAGTTGGCGGTGGATGGATTATGCGGGTTGCTATGTGGACATTGAGAAATCTGAAGACATATATCAGAGTATTGGAGGAGGGTGTAGCAGTCAGACGTTAGAGGTGGTTTTTAGGATAAGAAGCATGGTGAGAGGTCGGCTGCTGATGGTAGATCAACATTTAGAAACGATGTGCTGGCACCCATTATTCAGTGGGTACAATCACCATCCAGACGTACACGTAAACACACACACACTCACACACACATATATATATATATATATATATATCTGCAACTGTATAAGCATGAGAAAAATACAAACACTAATACACCGACCCATTCACTCTAACAATACTCATACTTACTTACAAACAGAATATACTACTGGTATATAACCAACTACGGAACTTATTGAACTGACCAATCATATCCCGTCGATCCCCTGATGACTTATGGAGTCCTTGCACACTCAGCTTTATCCCTCTCACTCTCCTTCTCGCCCTCTTTCTATCAAATCCTGCTCATACACCCCAAATCATTTCTACCTTTCTATTCCCGTTCTAATCTCATTCTGTTTCAAGAGAAACAAGATAGGTACTGGTAAAGAATCTGCTGGGTCGAGGTGGGGTTGTAATTTCAACATCAATCCCATCTTTGTTACATTCATACCAATATCCCGGCCTATATCTAGCATCAACTCTCTCCTAGATAAAGAATTTTCAGTCAGCAATTTTATTACTTGCTTTCATCTTTCTTTTTTAAAAATAAATCAACCGCCTGCAACGAATAATCCTGCTGACAGAATTTCAGAATGACACAGAAAATTAAAAAATAAAATATTGGTGAAAACCGCCGCAGACTTCCCCTTTTCTTGCAATTATTAAATTCGAATTTGACAAATTTTCTACAGTTTGGCCTTAGCATTACTATAAATAGAGAAGGTGGGATTTAAGGCAATTAAATTCTTAGAAATACACACCTTCTATTTGAAACATTTCTCCGGAAACATTCATTTAAGGGTACTTCTGGGAGTGAGACGGAGTTAGGGTTTCCTTATTATTATTATTTGTCTGTGGGGAGGGAAACCCTACGCTATCCAAAGCTTCACTGGGCCCATTAGCTACCCCAAGAAAAACAACAACAAGCCGGGTCTATAACAAAAATCCAGACCCGGATCTAATCTATCTAAGATTCAGTTCATATGTGATGTCCCCTTTCTTTCGATATGTCAGCAATCTCAGCTATCTCTCTCAATTTCTACCGGCGATCATTCATAATGGTTTTGTGAACTTTTTTGGATGATTTCTTTAGTTGTATCCGATTTCGAGTTTCCAGAATGCTCAGCCTCTTGAGTGCTGTACGACCCGTTTGAAGTCCGCGTTTTGATAGTTGTAAATGAAGGAGCGAATTCCCCCAATGTTGCGCCCAACTCCGCCTGTGTCTCTGTAGGAGAGATACTTTTGAACAAAAAAAAATTATTTATCCCGGCTCGCACTTCGATTTTTTAGATACTTGGGAAATAGCAAAGCTTAATAACTTTATAAAGCCACAGATTAAAAACAACCCAAAGTAGACCTGTCAAATTTTTAGATTGTATGTACTAAAGACAAATGGCATAATCAAAATGGCACTGCAAGTAGCATCTATTGGAAAGGTTGGAAACTTTTCATTCCATCCATGTCTATTTTATATATATATACGTGTTTAGCTATAAATATAGTTTATTCTACGATCGCTATGTTTGGCTGTTTCGCTGAGAATTATGCGTGAACAAAAAATTTCTAGACATTTTTCATAAAAATTTCTGGTAAGTTAATCAGTTGACATTTTAATAATTTTGTCTAACCAATAAATTACTCTGGAGAATATTTTAATTGGGTGTTCCTCCGGTGGAATAAAGTGATCTATTAAAAAAAAAAAAAGGAGAAAGAAAAAATTAGTTTGGCATTGTTTGACCAACCATAATCATCAAACCTGCACATAGGATAAAGTTGACTCGGCTATTGGTGCAAACAGTTTCATCATATTCACTGCCCTTCATAAGTAATCCTTTTACCTCACAAATAACCAACCTTCTCAATTCCTTCACAATTATTTTACTTCTTGCTATTATATACTATTTATTAAATTTTTTAGCTCGACTGCTGTTCTTTAGCCATAGGAACTATGCTAAACTGATATGCAACAGCTTCTTGCTGTTGTCATAGGAACTTTTCTGAACGATTAAGATCAGAAATTAAATTTACAAAACAAATAAAAACTTGATATTCTATTTAGGAATCGAATAAACTCAACCCAAAGATTTCGAAGAATAGTTCACCTAAATCCCGAACTATTTTTTTCTAGTCACTTTTCATTTAGTCACTAACAGTCCCAAATTCTCTTATATTACAAACCCAATTTCACCACCCTCTGTGTGAGCTGAGAAGTGTTTACTCTGGAATGCCACCTCCAAACATTGTCTGACTTTTCTTCATCTTTCTCCAGGAACTTCTTCTTCCACAAACTTCTTCGTGACATAATCCTGTAGAATTATGTTCAGCCCTATTTTGCACACTAGTTCTCTAGAGCAGCCTTTCCGTCTCATCTTGGAGTACTCCTGTCATTACTCCAGTCTCCAGTCTCCAGTTTTCGTAAAGAAGTTCCATCCTCCCTCGCAAAGTCACAGCCATCTTGCTTACAAAGGTGCCCAAAACCAATTTATAGGACTTTCTGCCAGGGAGCCCTGGGATTAGGTCACCCCAATTCTTCCTTATTCTTCTTATTTCTTATGTAATCTCCACTTGTTTCCAAGGATTCTCCTCCGCTAGCGCAATCTTGCTAGTCTTGTCTTTCTCTGGGCTGTCTCCATAAAGATATAGTGGAGAAATGCGGTTTTAAACCGTATGAGTTCAACTTTCTCCTTGATTTCCTGTTTTCATAATTCCAGCGCAATATTTCTCTAAATTTAGGGGTATTATAAATAAAAGAAGCATTATGTACCTCGGTACAAGATCGGTAATTGGAGTAAAGACCACTTACTTACTTTTTCAAAGAACCATCAATATGTATGCGAATACAATGGAATATGTGTTCCATTGTATGCGAATTGGAATAAAATTTGTCATTTTGAATTCTGAGAATGTCAATGCAGAATGTAAGATATGTGTTAAATATAAAATTCTTGGGAATATTCAACTCTTAGTAAAAACTTTACACCAAAATATTTGCTCTGTGATAACCCCGTTTACGTTCTTCGTTTAAATGGGAGAACCCCTTTGGTTACGGCCCTGCCCCTATCCCTCTCCATCCCTACCCCTTACTGAGCCACGCCCACTTCCCCACCACTTCCCGTCATCGAACTCGACGAGCTCTTAGGCCACGCCCACTTCCCCCACCACCACCACCACACCACTTCATCGTCATCGAACTCGACGAGCACTTAGGCTACGCCTTTCCACCTCCAACCTGAAAGCCCATCCCCACAACCATCCCCCAAGGCGGAGCCTAACACCAACCCTCACCTTACTCTGGGCTGGAGGGGTATTTTTTTTTCATTTTAATAAGAAAAAACTTTAAATTATAACTGGGATTTGATCCTACAATCTTTAGGCTGGAAGTCCATCACTCTAACCACTCGGCCATAGTAGTCCTCTCGCTAGCTGTAGTTTTCAACGTACACATCTACTATTACCTTCCCCTCCTCTCACCATCACCACCTTACTCTGGGCGAAAGGGGAATTATTTTTTTATTTTATATGGAAAAACTTGTCTTAACCTGCTATACGATCCTACAATCTTTAGGCTGGAAATCCATCACCATAATCGGTCGGCCACAATGGTCCTCTCGCTAGCTATAGATTGCAACGTGCACTTCTATCTTAACTCCCGCACTATCATAATTATATTCCCGCCCAACCCACTCACAAAAAATTCAGTTAAAAAAACAATATGGCGGAATGGCATTTAACTTTCACCACATAATCAAAATAATAATAATAATAAAAACAAAAATTGACTCACCTCTTCTAGCTGCCTGCTGCTGCTGATATTTCACTCCACTTAACACGACGCGCACTTACCAAAAAACTGAACTGCATCTAGCAATACAATCTACTATAGTAACCTTTATCCCCACTCCTATGACGCCATTGCTAGTTTCGGGCATGCGCACAATCATCTGCCGCTACCTTATTGATTAGAAATATCGATTTTATTATATTGTATATCCAAACCACTGCCTTTTAGTCAAACTCAATATATTATTCGTATGACGTCACACAGCAATAGCATTGCCGCTGTCTTATAGATTAAAAATATACATATTGATTTATTTATTTCCACTGCCTCCTAGATAATTCCCGCTCAGATGACGTCGTACAGCCTATAGTGTTTCACTGCCAATCGCAACATATCGATTACAAATATCGATTATTCATATTGATTAATATCTATTTTATAAATATAGTTTATTAATAAGAAAAACACTATTTTCTTCTACCATAACAGGTTAGTTATTGTATCAACTTGTGAAATTAAACTTTTTCGTAATTTGCAAAAAAAAATATATATCCGTTCTTACCTTAATCGCTTTTTATTATTTTTGTTTACTTAACTTTGTACTCAAATGAACATATCTTGCCTGTCCGGACATGTTACCACAGGTCTTCTTAGCATGTTTTGTAATACTTAATCCTATTAAGAAAAATGTAACTATATACAATGAGTTATCTAGGAAAAGGTTTATTTTATTTAATTCTAACATATTTTGCCTGTCCAGACCTGTTACCCCAGGTCTTTTTGTCATGTTTTGCAATACATAATCCTATTAAGAAAAAAAATATGTCTCTTCTTATCTTAATCTCTTTTTAATATTTTTGTTTTGTTAAACTCATTAACTTATTTGCCTGTCTGGACATGTTTCTTACCTCTATCCGTGCCTCAGAGAATAAAATATTCTTATTATTTCATTGTAACATGGGGGAATTAAATAAAATAACAAACAAGTAAGATAAAGTAACCTTTTTATTAATCAAATAATTATTTATAAAATAGAAAATTATTATACACTTAATAAATTCAATTTCATATCTCTTGTCGTTGAAACCCTTATACAAAATGGATATTTTTCTCCGTCCCTGCGGATATTCTTGAATCATCTCGTCGGTAATCTCAGTGGCAAATCTGTTCGGTAGAAATACTCTCCTCGGCTGGTCTTCATACCCTGTTGGTCCAATGTAATTTATGTGGGCAATCACAGCAATTTCAAATTTGGTGTTGATTCTTTCGAATCTATCCACTTCATATGCGTACCCAATTCTTAGGTCTGAAAGTCAGGCAATGCCCATAGACCTTTTATTAACCTCATTTTAGAGGTTTCCCATTAACTATTTTAGAGGTGTCTCATTAACTTTATTTCAAGTTGCCAATGAAGACATCTGAAATAAAATCATCAGTTTATAGTGTAAGAACATAAAAAAAAAAAAAATATGAAATTAAGGGAATAAAAAAAAAAATACTTTGTTAGCCTGAGGTGGCACTTGATGATAGCTCACTGGAGTATAGATGACGAATGATGAATTGTCATCCACGCTCAATAACGTCTCCTCCACTCGGCGCGCATGACGTCACTTTCTAGTCAGCCAATAGAATTGCAAGATAGTTCCACGCTCTAACTCTCCGACACCCTCCCGCATGATGACTTATACCGATTTTGCCATCTAATACGCATGCTCAAAACACTAGCCAGCCATTAGAATTGCACTACGCATGCGCTGTAATCTATTTTGGAGAATACTTTTAATTTTTTTTTTTTTTTTTTTTTTTGGACGCATCAACTTCCAAGGTTATTAGCGCCAATACTTTTAATTATCTTATATATAACAAACAGGACTTCTACCTTCTGCGCAAGTGTATTTTGCCATATAATACGCATGCAAAACACTCAAGTTTCAGTCAATAGAACCTTTTTACAGGTGTTGTAATCTGTGGAAGATATAAATTATACTAAGCTAATGTGTGCATATGTATCGATCAAGCATAACGATTACACAAATCAATCTAGTATATCGATTATCATCGATTTATGAGAATATTTTTTACTTATTTATCTACCTATATATAAAACAAAACCACTGGCCATTGTTTTATCAACTAAAATGATGACTCACCATGCAAGTTACAACAATTCTTGAACATTAAACAGCATACAAATTCCCACCCTCACACCACGCTATCCACGTTAGCCAATAGTATTTCGAATATAATAATAATAATAGAAAGAAATACTTTTTTATAAAATAAAATCTTTTAATATCTATGGTTATTATGAGTTACCATGTATGTCTCAACATGCCTGATCAAGCTTCAGCCAGCTACAGTTCACATTTCCTTTCTGCTAAAATTTAATATACTCGTACATACCAAATTTTATATATATTTTTCTTCACCATATAATTAAAATTCCATAGAATAAATAATTATTACCTTTTTATTTAAAAATTCACAAAAAATAAATTATACAAATCACTCCAAATTTTATTTTATGTCTTATTTGTTTATCAAAAACCTAATACAAAGTAGATATTTTCCTCCGACCTAATCGATATTTCTGAACATCTCATCGATAATCTCTAAAACAAATCTGTTTGGTAGAAAAACTCTCTTTAGCAGCTCTCCATATGTTGTAGTACAAATACAAGTTATGTAAGCCACGGCAGCATATACTTACCTTGTTGGATCATATATGATGTAACTTATCGCAGTGAATACTAGAAATGAAAATTTTTCTTTCAATGCCACCATTCACGGACGCAATTTCTTTAACCTTACAGTATTGTGACGACATTTTAGTTAGCTTATGAAATGGAAGTCCTAAATTTTGTGCTTATTATCATATGTAACTATTCAGCCCCCATCTAGACTGTCTCAACTCACACCCCTTCTAACAGGTCACAACACGTCTAAACAGACATATTTTTTTCCCCCTCTAACCTAGGTTTTTAGTCATAATCTATAGTGTTTTTCAAGATTCAACATGTATTTTGCCTTTACATGTTGAAAATTTTGATTTTATTAACATACAATCTGAGCTGTAAACAATAAAACCCATGGATAAGTTTCTTAATCTTCTTAACTAAAAAATATTTCTGTAATGGGTTCAGTTATTGGATATTCTGATTCCACCGCTGCTACCAGTTGTAATGGGTTCAGATGTCTTGGAGAGGTGGTATGATGCGATGAGTAGTTGGGAGTTAGTTAGAGATTTTAGAGAGTTGTTATTCGGAATATGAATTACGAATTTACGAAAATAGATATATGTATATTTTAACAATAATTTAAACGTTTGAGAAGATAAACTACAATTAATTTAGAATGATTTAAATTGTAACTAGAATGCACCAACTATAATGATTGATAAATAATATATGTTTAAATACTTAGATAGGGACGCGCTCCGATGTATGAATTATGTCACTGGTAGAATCTTGATGTTACGCTGATGAAATACTGAAGAATAATCCTCCCACTTCCTGTAGAGATGCCTTATATTGCCATCCCCACACATTGACAATTCTTGTAATTACGGGTCACACTCAAACATCTCTTGCCGTGTGTTGACCCTAGTTCTTGAACAGGTGTTGGCGGTTATCAAAGGATTGTAGCCAGGTGGTCGGTCTTTAGAGTGTTTAGTTTATTGCGTGTGTTGACCCTAGGTTTTGAATAGGTCGGTGAACAGGTGTGGCGACAGGTGATGGTAGTTATCAAAGGACTGTAGCCAGGTGGTCGGTCTTTTGAGTGATTTGTTGACCCTTGTGAAAACGGTGTGTCTTTAGCGGGCGGTCCTTTGACCGTGCACTGACCGCAGCTATTGTATTGAATAATAGCGTCTGGCTGGCACCACTAGTTATAATTTTTATAATTAAAAATTATATATTTCTGTTATCACTCCTTCTTGTTATCACATTACAATTTCTGTATATCTCATCCTCGTTTAAGTTCCAATATGTATGGTATAATATTCATGCCTGGCATTCTGTGTAGCTGGTCACATTATTTTTACAGTCAAATGTGCTTAATTTAAGATGTCTGTTCCGTAACTGAATCTGATTGGTGGTTCTAAATTATAATCATTAACTCAAAGAAAACAGTTCATTTTATTATATATTCGATCTAAAAAGGTTGTCCTTAGAAAATCCACTATCAGAAACGATGGCTGCAAGCAACTTGTTATAATTAAACTAATATTGAAAAAAATATCAAGGAGACTTCCATGACTAACATTTTTTCCCTTATAAATGTAATTAATCATGCAATGTAATTAATCCCTAATCCATGCAATGAAACGCATGGATAAGTTTCTTAATCTTCTTGACTAAAAAATATTTCTGTATATTTCATCCTCGTTTAGGTTCCAATATGTGTGGTATAATTATTATGGTATAATTTCAGTAAGAACCCTCCATAATATATTTAATGAAGGAAATCTGAAACATTAGGTTGGTTGATTAAATATTTGGGATACACTATTGAATACAAACACATTAAATAAAACACTAAACATTTTCATATCTAACAACAACGATATGGATTACAGCATATGTATATCATGAAAACTTATGAAGAGATGTGAAAATTCATTCTAAAATTAAGAATAAACACAATAAAAATAAAAATATTCTTAGTATTCATGAGCGGTAACATCGCTAAATCAAATTTACTCGAAATAGCATATGCATTTTCTTAAAAAATAATGCAGAAATGCGAAAATGCACAGCAAAATTATTATTGTTACACAAAAATGATAGAACAAGAATACGAAAATCTTGATAAATCCTACAGAATACAATATATTGTGTCATTTTACATTATGTAAGTCTTAAAATGATTAGGTGGCTCATTGTTTACTGTTCATCAAATGAAATCTTTTAAATGTTCAGACATGAAAAATCAGGCAGAAACAGGTGATTCAACAAGCCTATTAATAATTGGAGAGATATTTTTAAATAAAATACGAATTTTTAATGACCTCTCTCTATTGAGCTTGTTAAAAAGGGAGAAAACCATTGGAATATTTAAATAAAATACAAATGATGCTTTCTAACAAGTCCATCTAAATTTAATAATACTAATGCATTACTTTCTTGGTTGTTACGTCCTAAAATTGGGCCAAATACAATCTTTCGGATAAAAATGGTATCAGTTGTGTCTCTCTAAATGACCAATTTGATCTATTAAGTTTGGTTAACATTGAATGAGATCGCACAAACTACAAAATCTTGAAGTCCATGTATGAAAAAGTAGGAGAAAAGGAATTGTGAACATAAACTTAGTACAAAATTAAGGGAAGTAATATAAAAATGAATGTATCCAAAGGGCTGTTATAACTAATTTCCCCCATGCATTGGAGCAGTGGGCATGAAAACAAAAAAAATTGCAGATTGAAAAAAACGCTTTAATTATTTATAAAATTATGATAGTGCAGGAGTTAAGATAGAAGTGTACATTGAAATCTATAGCTAGCGAGAGGACCATTGCGGCCGACTGGTTATGGTGATGGACTTCCAACCTAAAGATTGTAGGATCGAATCCCAGTTAATAATTTAAAGTTTTTTCTTATTAAAATAAAATAAAAAATACCCCTCCAGCCCAGAGTAAGATGAGGGGTGGTGTTAGGCTCTGCCTTAGGGGATGGTTGTGGGGATGGGCTTTCATGGAGGTGGAAAGAAAATAGAGTCATCGGTTTGGATGATAAGTTAAGGAGTGGAGATGAAAAGAAAATGGAGTCATCGATTTGGATGCTGTTAAGGAGTGGGAGGAGAAAATAAGGTCATCGTATTGGATGTAGATTAAAGAGTGGGGGTAATGGAGTCATCGGTTTGGATGTTAGGTAAAGGGGTGGAGTCATTGGATGTTAGATCAAGGAGTGGGGAGGAGAAAATAGGGTCATCGGATTGGATGATAGATTAAGGAGTGGGGGTGCAAAGAAAATGGAATCATCGAATTGGATGATTAGTTAAGGGAGGTTGGTTTAGGGCTGAGCGTGGTTTAGGGCTTGTCGAAATCTGTGATTGGTCGGGGGTGGGGGTAAGCAGGCGTGGCCTAAGTGCTCGTCGAGTCCAATGATTGATCGGCGAGAAAGTAGGGGGTAAGTGGGCGTGGCTTAAGCCCTCTTCGATCTTGATGATTGGTTGTTAGGAGAGGAAGGGAAGTGGGCGTAGCCTAAGTGCTCGTCGAGTTCGATGACGGGGAAGTTGGCGTGGCCTAAGTGCTCGTCGAGTTCAATGACGGGAAGTGGGAGGATGGGCGTGGCTTAGGAAGGGGTAGGTATGGAGAGGGGTAGGGGCAGGGCCGTAACCAAAAGGGTCCGGGGTGAGGGGAAAGTTGCCCCGCAAAAAAAGGTGCGCCAGAATCGGCATTTCTATAATACTTAGAGGAAACCACTCCCTCAAAAGTGCCCTTAAATGAATTTTAAAATATTTCAAATAACTGTTGTAGCTCATTGTATAGGTTAGCTGATATACAAAGTTTGAAGAAATTCGTTGGAGCTGTATTTGAGAAAATCACAAAAACTGGAAAACCATTAGTAAAGTGGCTCTTTCGGATGATGGATTGTGCCTGAAATCATCGTATCTGATGCGGTGGTAGTACCTAAACGGATTACCAAGTTTGAACTTCCTACGACTTTTCGTTTTTGAGATATGTTGTTTTCATACAACACACACACACACACACACACACACACACACACACACACACAAACCATTCTCTATTTTTTTATTTTAATAAATATTTTTGTGAGTTACTTCACGGTAATGGTTCATTATTATATTTCACAGGTATATCTTCCGTCATTTTTAGAGTAAAATGTACTGTTTTTATTTTGTTTATATTGAGTTTACTTTTCCATGAGATATTCCAGTTAGTTATGCAAGTTAGTCAAATGTTGCTCCAGTATCAATTTTCTGTAAAATACTTTTCTGGACTCAGGGACCTCAAAACGTGTGTGAAAACTCAATTTTGAAAATCTGACACGATCGTACTACTTCCTCTTACAGTTAGAGAAAGTAAAAAGTAAGAGAAAGTAAAAAGTCTTTTATGAAAAAAATCATAAATCTTTCGCTATCGCATTAATAAAATTATTATTCGGCAAATTTAGTTCATATTTGAAATTTTTACTTCAATATCAAAAAAGTGGGAGAATCTAAACTATAACAAAACGAAACTTTTGGAATGGGGAAAAAATTACTAATAAAAATAATATCTATGATTTTATCCGTCACAGCATGTCTCATTAGGGTTGGTTCTGACCGGTTTCGGATTGCCATCCATCGTCAGAGTAAGATTTTTGTAATCAATCCGTGTAGAGAGATGACTTCAACTATATGTTTATGCTCGTATCACAAACGACAGTGCTGATTAGAGACCTTGCTCTGACGAAACCGGCCAGAATCAAACCTAATGAAGCATGTATGACGGATAAAATCATAGATGTATCCAGCATTGCGGACTTAACCGCATATTCAAGTTAGTATACAAGGTTTATAAGTTAGTATACGAAGAGTATAAGAGTACAGATGCTATGTATTAATCAAGAATCAAGGTATACAACAAACCTGCAGGTATTACAACGCTATCTGTTTGTGAATTACACTTTCTGACAACACAAACACTATCCGATCCACATATTTGAAGACAGTGCTCTAAACTCTGTTGCAACGTAATCGTCGTAGTGATGAGCTATGTTAGTGCGGCGATAATCACCCCACCAAATTATAATTATTTTTTTAAACTTATAATCTGAAATAAAAATTAATGATAAAATTTTAAAAAGTAATTAAAAAAAAGGGTGGATTAGAGAGAAAGAAAGAAAGACTAACAGCTAGAGAGGTGGCGGGAGAGGGAGTTGTAATATTGGGCTGTCATTGGGTGTTTAATATTCAGTAGTACTTGGTGTTTCATTGCTTTTATTTAAATATATGTAAATTTTGGTATTTAGTGAGCGTCGGAATAATGAGGCCGATATTTAATGTGCCATCTCAAACCCCCGCCCCTCCCGCTATCCGCCCCATCATCACCGCCATATTCTTCTTTATTAAATGTTAACTGATTTAAAATTTAATTTAGCAAAATCTTGATTGAATTCTTCATTGTTTCTTAGAATTTTTATTAGCTATAGTTATCTTGTGTTTTTCCATTTTTTCTTTTTCTTTCAGCCAAACTGAATTTTCAGTTTAATTTTATAATTGATTAGAAAACTTTGCACATACATATTTTATTAAGCCGACTAATAAAATTGCCGCAATGTTTTCTGATTTCTACCTTTGATATTAGAGTTTTGTTTGTTTGTTTACTGGGAATTAATTGATGATTTTGTTTGAATTGATCAAAATGGAGGAAATAATACTTGATATGTATAAATGGCAGTTTGACCTCCCAGCTCCCCAGAGAGCTAACTAATATCATTTGTCTTGGGAAAAAAATTCAAACAAAAGGGATAGCTCTGGAATTTTATCCGTCGTAGCATGCATGTTTAGACCGATAAAATCCCAGATGTTATCCGGCATTGCGGAGCCTCCACATATTCAAAAGGGATAGGTCTTACGTAGTGTTAGGATGAACACAGGGACAGGTCGTACTTAGTGATTGGTCGTACGTAGTGATATATATCAAATTTAAATAAGTCAGATGGTATATTTGCCGAGAGAATCACAAGAAACTGAGGGGAAAAAAGGTCAGGAATTTAGCACTACCGGCCATTTCTTTGAAATATTTATTTTTCATAGATATTATTCAGACGGTATAATTAAATTATACACTTCTCAATAAAGAGAACTGGCACTTTAAAGAGACTCCTTCACCGTAACCCCACTAAAAGAAATGTTTCATATAAAAGTTGTAGAGCTACATGAGCGTGTTAGCAAGTCGTTGGAGCTGTTTTCCACATAAATCGCAAAAAAAAGAAATAGATTCAGTAAATTGGATAATTGCGGTTGAGGAATTATGAAGGCCAAGGAAATATTGAGTTTGGTGTGAAAATAGGCAAGAATTCTCTCCCTAAAAGTATTACAATTCCAAATTAATAATTTCTTTTACAAGCTTTAAAACTAATAGAAATCTTTAAACAATTTAAAAGGATATATAATAGATAAATAAATATTATTCATAAATATAACTACTAAAGATTGTAGTTGTTGGTTTTTAGGCTGAAGGTTTATCTGAATGTGATTTAACTCTAAGGCAGCTTCCAGCAAATCTTTCAACAGCCATTTCAAAATAAGGCACCCAACAACCCGGACAAAAGAACTTTTCTAGAAAAATATTTCAAATAAAAGGGAAATTTGTTGTGAAAACTTGGTTTCGAAAATTTGACGCAATTTCTCTAGCAGCAGAAAATTGAAAATGGTATTTTTATCATTTTTCATCACCGATAAAATGGTTGATCCAAACTGCCTAATCAGTATTTTTAAATTGTAAACGATTTGACAAGGATTAGACGAAAGGACATCTGTTTCCTGTTTATCGAGCGAGGTCCGCATCCTTCTCTAAACACTGGTCCGAAATCCATTTCTTTTTTTAAATTTATATTAATGACTGAATAGTAGTTTAATAAAATAAAAGAAAAGTGTAGTACTGATTGGGTAAGGAGTACCTCTGTGGAATGGTGGGTGTATTCGCGGTCAAGAAAGTTTTACTGCCCAACAACATGCAACCCCATAAATTTTCAAGAAAAAAAATATTTTTACGCCTACTCAACATAATTTATCACCAACATAAAATTAAATTTCTTTATTTCTGTTTTTAAAACTTGGAGCTAAAAAAAAAAATAGATTAAATGTAGCGATGGTTGACCCCTTTAAATCAGATTCATGAACTACAAGTTCATAATACAGTTTTTATTCTCATATTATTTTTTTCATTCTTAGATTGAAATGTAAGTGTTGGAGTGTGGTGGAGTCGAAACTCCGGTAGAAGAAACATGTCCTAGCTCGCATTGGTCTTGTTTCGAGTAGTTCACACAGATGGTGGATGACGCAGATATAATTTGTTTTCCTATATATAACCGACATACATTCTTATAGAGGGCGTCACTTATTTAAACTTCCTTCAAGTGCTATTCTTCGTTATTGCTTCGTTACTTTGATATAATTCTACAGATTTTCACTAAAATAATGCATCTCCTTTCGTACAACAATAGGCCAAAATAAAATATCACATATTCCATACTGCTCTCTCTCCTAATCCCTTTGAACAGTGTCTCGCCTCTACTACTATCCTTGACAATCCACGCCGCCGTCTGAACCGCGAGTGGCCCCGATATTTCCTTCAGGACCGATCAATGACACGGGTATCCCATAGACAGTGATATCACTGGGTAGTTCACTCCTCCCACTCCTCACTATAGATCTTACATCTTATTTACTTATTGTACATCTACATACAGATTGTAAATTACTGAATAAAGAGCTGCGCCAGGCGATACTTGCGCAGACACCAAAGGTATATTTCTGGATAAATGTATGTACTTTGAAAGCGTTTGAGGATTTTCATTTAATCCGAATAGTTATTATTTCTATCTAATTGCTTCTTAGTATATCTGTTTTATAACTGAAAAATGACCAAAGTTTTGAACAGATGCAAATCAGAATTAAGAATAATTTTACATAGATCTATTTTAACAAACTGTGCGTGTTGGCAAAGGTTCTTTAAGAGTGAGGCTACAACCTAAATCTATATTAAGAAATAATTAGGGAGTTCAGTCTGAGATTATTAGAGGCTTTAATTTCATTTTTGTAGCTATGTTATGCAATGCTTGTTTATGCACGTGTAATAATTGTTATAACCTAGAGTCTATATCATAGTTTACTTTTCTATTTGACATGTATGTCTATGTCGTGTATATCTCATGCGTATACAGAGGAGGGGGATGTTATGCTTTCCACTAAAGTGTCATTTAAATTTAATATTCGACTCTATTATCTATTATAATATAAAATAGAATTAAATGATTCGCAAATATTCGGAATTTGAAGAAAATCAGTTGATCGGAAGTCCGACATTACTGAAGAGTTTTTATAGTTTTCTCTCTACTAACTCTCTCTCTGTCACTACATACATGTACACTTGTTCATACAGATATTCAAACAAATACATATCTCACGCTCTCTCTCGGTCTCAGCTATCTTCTCTTGAACAAATTTTAAATTTATCTAGTTTTTTTCAGGGTCTGACAGGAAGTTACTTATAGTACTAATTATGCAAACAGTACTCAATCTCTTTTGTTTGACATTTTTTTCAAAGTAAACTTATAAAAAAATAAACCTATGGCGCAACAGCCCGGGAAGGGCCAAGGATTACCAGATGGCGATTTCTATTGGGGGACTTGTGGTAAGCATGCCGCGGTTCCCTCGCCGTTTAGTTCCGGCCTTCACTACCTAGGTGCGCTACCACCTGTAGTTTCCCACTTTTTCTCAGGGCGCTGGGTCCTCATACGAATCGAACCCCAAATTCTCGCAACAAAAGCGAGTTCGCTAGCCATAGGCAACGCTTGAGAACACGAAAACTTATTTTAGAGATATTCTTTTGAGTTAAAATGCTCCCACAAAAAATACTGAAGACAACTACACATTCAGTAACAATATAAGTGAGAAAGTTTCTCAATTACAACTATGCGAATTGCAGTAAGAGAAAATCGTATGATTGTTAAACAGCAGATAGAAGGGAGCACAAAATTTACTCCAAAACACATGTGTACAACAAGGGAATGTATGGAGATTAGGCAATATCAGATCGGGAAAAAGTCATGCTTCGCGTTTGGTGGAACTTTGAAACTGTTTTGCACTTTGAACTTGTTCCAGACGGCAGAACTGTTGGCTCTAAACTTTATACTGAAGACGTGGAATCTTAAAAGCAAGATATCCCTTTTTAATGAATAGAATATAAAACTATTCTGCCGCATGATTACACTCCGGCCCCTGTGCGCATTTGGCTCAGTTAAAATTAGCAGAATTGGGAAGTATATGCTTTTTATCACCCTCTTGCCAGGTAGCCCCGATTTTGCACCATCTGATTACAGTCTTTCCGGCAAGTGGCATATTTTCTCTCAAAGATCGGAAAATTATTAAGCAGTGCGATTAGGATGAGAGGAGTTTTTTACCTCATAATCAAAGGAATGGTACCGTAACCAAATCGAAATGCTTGCAGAAAAATGGTTGCAAGTGCTAGTATACGAAGATATATATTTTGAAGATAAGATTCAAGTTATAACTTATATTTACTTTATTATAATATATGGTGTGGGTGGTGAGAAGAATTTTTAGGAATTTTTCTTTTAAAGATACTAGAAGATTGCGTACCTACCAATCACCTTATATATAGAATAAAATCCTCAGCTATGCTAGGGTTCATGCAATAATTCACTTCACTTTTAAGAAACAGTATTTAAAGAAAAAAGAAAAGGAAGCAAGATAACATGAAATTAGGATATTGATTAGATATTAAGATAAAGTCATAGAAATAATTTTCTACATCCACAACTATATACAACATTGTAAGACAAGAGCAACTAGTGGAGTGTTCATTTATTCCATCAAACTTAATTACTCGTACTGAGGCGTGCGTTGTTATCACCCTACCACTCCACACTTGGTTACAACTTTTACATAAAAATGTTGTTATGTCCTTTGTACCCCTCTGTTAGATACTAATGGTATAATTACCCCAACTCTATATTATTAAGAGTTTTAAATAATCTTAACTTCGAGAATTGGAATAAATGAAATCGTACAAGTGTTTCCTGCTAGATGTATTTTATTTATTTATTTCGAAGAAACAGGGAAAGAAAAATGATATACAGAAATCTACATTATTTTTCTAGTGAGTCCCGATTAAAGAAGAACAACAACTACAATATAAAAATAAAACAGAAAACCATGTATATAATGTATAATCGATTAGAAATAATTTAAAGGAGTTTTCCCGCAAAAATAGAGTTGAAATTTTCTAGTTGACATAGTGAGCAAATTGTCAATCAGTAAGTAATTTTACGGCAAACATCACCCCTGAATATGCAACAAAGGGGCCTTTAGCAATTTCAAAAAGTACATTTTACCAACTTAACTTTGTTATGTATGCATTTCTTTTTTCAATGTAGCTAGGGGACGGTGTGGGGTGATGTTGAGTGGCAGTGCTGCCCCAACGGCTCAGTATCAAACTGCTCCTGTTGGTACGTTTCACTCTCAGAGCCTGTATCTATACTGAAAAGGAAGCACTGTCAATATTTAATCAGCATGTGCGCCAACAAAGCCCATAGAAGGGGCGATATACTTCGACTCCCCCTCCACTTTCACTGCTTTGTTATTGCTTTCATCCTTCATAGGGTCTCATTGCATCCAAGTGAGTAGTCAACTATGAGGAAAAAAAACCTTAAAAAAAATGGCCTCACAACTCCTCAGACAATAGCCCCACAATATTCTTTCACTCTTCTCCTTATAAAGCTGAACGTTGCCTCTTTAACCTTACCAGGGTTCTTTCTTTAGGAATGTATGAGTATCTTATGATTAGAAGACGTCATCTTAATCACGCCATAGTAGGGTATAAACGAATATGTGATTTGCATGTAGAGCAAGCAGACCTATATCAGTGCTGCCAAAATACCGAACATCTTTCTCAGTGAAGGGGAGCAAGAAGATTGTTTACTAATGAGATTGCAAAGTCACGAACCCACAGGATATTGATATACCTCCAACTGCCAACTTAACAGTAGCGAGAACTTCATTGTGAACTTAATAATTTTTTTTTTTTCTGTTTGTACTGAGTGCAAAGTGTAATTCAATTGATTATTAATAATGTAAGGAGAACACTTAAGACCACTCACAGCAGTTGGTTCAATATTGAAACAGGAGATTTCCATTTCCAGTAGTGATCTCAGAAGTAGTGATCCGCTCGCAATGCAATGCGGCTGATAGTGAGATGAGGGTTACAGTCTTCACTTTGACGTTTCCCTGCAAGCAGATATATATGTACATAAACGATGTTGAAATAAAACCGATTAAGAATTGTATGTGACAATAAAACTATGTGTTGAAAATAGTTTATAGAATAATAAGGTATGTTTATTGTTCCATCGTTCAAGATATGAATGGCGCTGTGAATATTTAGTGTAGATTAATATCATAACAAGAAATTGGCTGGATTTTTACTTTCTCGTACTGTATTGCAAAAGTGTCAAATTTTGGAAATGGAATTTTTAAAGGGGCGAATGTTGTGTTGTGTGTATGTGGTTTAATGTGAACGAAAAATCGCAAATCAAATATCTCCAAATTCAAGGATATCAAATTTCTGCCAACTTAGGGATATCAACACGTCAAGTCCCATAACTGACACCTAAATTCCGATGAAAATCTAGCAGCAAGGATATGCCTTTACAGATTTTTTTTTCACTTTTCAAATTTTATTCGAAAATGGCTTTAACGATTTTTTTCTTTAAGCTTTGTATACTACTAAACACAAAGTATTTCTCTATTTAAATGTTTTTCTATGAAAATTATGAACTAGATACTCAAGAGGAACTGCAATGTTAAGCTTTCTGTGTTAAACGGTACTCCTGAGGAATGTATGGTGCAACCATTCCTAAATGCGTTGTAAGAATTCAAAGTTTCAAGAAAAACGAAAGAAAGTGCAAATTCACAGAACTGGTTTCTTAGTTTTCGAAATTTTCTCGAACGAGTTTCTTTAAACCAGAAATGCGAACTGCACCCGTATATAAATCCATTATTTTCAATTGAAACATTGGAACAACTTAATTTTAGGAGGATTTTGGGAAATCTTGTGTTAGCATAACTTTAAACTGCCGTCACAAGTTTTGTGTAGGCTGACAGAGGACCATTCAGTTTAGTTCTGCTCGCATTTCATTTATTTCGTAAAACCAACGAATATAATCCCCATTAATTATAAAAAATAATGCAATCCTTAGATAACTATGTTATTAATATAGTTCCAAGATGGAAGAAACTATATAAATTAGAACTATAGAAAGTGCAATAAATAAAGTGGAGTGAGTTGTGAATGGTTGGAGAGAGGTGTGAGTGAGTGATTCACACCAGATTTATTGCGATTCGATTTTGGAACTACATTGGAATGTAGTTTTATCCAATATAAGAATATAAATGATTAGCGTGCCACTGAGCTTGCAAAAATGGCTGTATATACTATTTGTATGAATATGTTTGTCGCGTATTTCTACGCGAATTGATAATAGAGGGGACAGTTAATTGTGGGAGCCCCCCTTACTGTATTAAAGTTTGACTGGTCACACGGTTGATCCAGCCATATTTCTTAAATTCTATTTATATGAGAATTCATACTCATACTACATTACAATTAGTGCCTTGCACAATACTGCATTGACAAAAGGATTATGTTGGCTAACATGTGCGATCTAGTAAGCCGCGCATCGCCCTCATTGGGTGGGTCCATCTCAGTGAATTCAGTTCTGTCTCAAGTGCTAAGGCTAACACTACTTGTTCTTTTTTGCTCCTGGCCACTGATGCCATCTAGCACTGCTTTTTTCTCCACCGGAACTTTATTGCAGCTCCAAGCAGCTAATTCTCACAACTGAATTTAATTTTATCGAATACATCTCGTCACAAACACCTTCAAGAGGAGTTACTGCAACTTCGCAATTAATTCTTTATCAGGTTGGGACGCCAAGGTTGGTGGTAAGCAGTTATTCGGTCCTTCCCCATCCCTATTTCCTCTCATTATTATTACTGCCAATATCTCTTTAACATTCTTACTTCACTAGCTGAGGACTTGGCAACCTTAAAGAAGCATTTTACAATATTGTATACATTACTGTAATCATCAACTCAATTGGAACGATCCAATTTGGATCTGCGCAGTGTGATTCATTATTTAATCTTTTATATTAACTCATGTAAGGAACTAGTACCGGTTGAATTTAATAGCTGAATAACACAGCCTTACTCAACAGTTTGACCAGTCAGATATAGCACTTTTATCTCACTTCACGTACCCTGGGAATCTTCATATCCAGGTATTTCTTTTGGTTAACTAAACTCTTTTGCATGTGCTACATTAACTTCTGCCAGCACCTAGTTCAAGGGTGTATAACTTTATCATATGATCCTTAATTGGAGTTGTTCAATTTATCACAAAACATTGTGGCAGTTTAAATATAATATTTTTTTTTGTAGTGATTCATAAAAGTGTATTTTCCTTTACAAACATTGCTCTATTCTTTGTTTAGAGCTGGTCCTCCTTTGATTAGAAGCTGGATCGTGGGGCTTGTTCTCGCATCCATAGCTTCACACGCCAGTACCTAGGATTTAAATGTGATCCGCAGCACTATCCAGGCCATTACCAGTGCGCTGAACAACAACGTTGCCCGCTGAAGACCAGGAATCGGGTTATCATTGTAATTTACGTGTAGTGACGGAAATAAATGTATAGTTCAAAAGAACTTATTCTTATTACCCCGACCACCTGAATCCCAATCTTTAGCAAGTGGAATAATTCCCAGTAAATATTCCACAATGTTTGTGTTTTATTTATAGTGCGCGTGCGCGCATATGTAAACCATAAGCGAAAAATCGCAGGAAGCCCCCAGATTTTTTGAGGGAAATAGGTGTTCAGCCGCATTTCTAACATTTCGCAACCACGAGCCGCTGCAAACTTCATCTAACTAAATTTTCTTACTGATCAAGTCCAGATGGACTCCTAAAGCAATCAGACCATGAATTTAATGCAGAAATCAGCCAAGCGACTAAGCAGATCTTCGTCTGATCGATTAGTTCCTTATTAAAATACCAACAATAGATATTCCCACGGTAATAAAAGGACTACTAAAAATTGAAAAAACAAAAATTATTTACAAACATAGTAAAAACCCAGGAATAGATATTGTGCTAGCCAAGAGAGGTTGATAACCTGCTGAAAATCAAATTGTTACCATCAGATCATGAAATTGGTGAAGGGAAATTGTACGAGATCTAATTTGCTGGGAACACAAGAGAAAAAAGGCCTGTGTACTTTGAGACGGCATTGGCCCTTTGAACTTTATGGATTGAAGCTTTATTGATTCGTGAAATAGATTTTGTTAGTTTAAACGGCAATTTACATTAGTAAAATTTCCCATTAAATTTTCTTTTGTGCCTTAAATCTGTTATTGTTATATTTCTTACATTAAAGTGGCATTTATAAATAAATAATTTTTTTATTAATATAAAAAAGTGATTGCAAATTTAGGTGCCCTAGTCTCCAACCACCTACCCTTTCTAATCAACCCACGCTCCTTGATAACAATAAATAATTGTTTTAATCCCTATACCACGGTGTAGGTAATGATACCCCATAATAACCACCTATGGATGCCATATTGTTTCTAATAGTAATGAATCAAACCGTTAAATAAAATACTTAAAAAAAATTCAGGTTTTGAAACACTAAAACCAAAACCTCTATAAAATTGAACTCTATCGAAATTAAACTCGATAAAAAAATTGAGCAATAAATAAATGTAGAAAACAACACAAGTAATCAAATATAATTTTTAAAATTAGCGCCAAACATAAAATTTAACTTAACATGCTTAATCACCCCATTACTTATATATTTCACATATATCCGTTGCATATTCTTTATTTAAATACAACTTTAAGTATGTCATTGATTTAGTATATCACTTCAGAGACATTTTCCGTGGTAGCCTGCTTCATTTTGTGGTCATGTGTGAAGGAGATCATAGCTCATGTGTATTTAACCTACCACGGAAAATGTCTCTAATGCTTTCCATTTCTGCGGAACCAACCACCAAACAACTACTATATCACTTTTTAAGATGATTATAATTTTTTATATTATTTTCCTTGTAAACTTTGTAGAACTGTTAAAAAATAAAATATGAGAGTAATCTGGTGTTGTAAAAGTAAAGTTGGATTCAGTTATAAGCAGCACTGACTTTAGAAGGTCTCTGGTAATCGGCTCCAAGCATTTTTATCTGCTAGAGTCAGTTATTTAACTTATTTGTTCTCTTCCAAACGAGACAATTTGAATCAAGTTCGGTTTGAAATCCAGTCGGTTCTAGGGATTCAGCCAATGAGAGTGCCCAGATGGGTATCGGGTTCAGAAATTCGTTCCAAATTCTGCTGCCTAAATGGAATCAGGTAGAATATATCTTGAATAAATATGTTTATGTTGGCGCTCTATTAAAAAATATGTTTTTTTGTTAAATTATAAAAATTTATGCTTTTATGCTATGTAAATAAATGTTTGATAATACTATTGATTTTGATTATTATGAAATTATATATTATTAATGAAATTATTGACAGCTCTACAAGGAATTAACTCCTACCCTCTTGTAAACTGTAGTATTTAAAAAGTTTGTTATTATTATGGTTAGATGTTACAAAGTTAGAATCCTGCCACGAGATCTTTCAGCATGACTAAAATTCAATATAATACTTAATTTTCGTGAAATTAAGTAATATACTGTTTAATAACTGTTTATTCAATAACAAATATTAAAAAATTGCATTTAATTTTGCTAGAACGACTTCATTTAAAAAAAATTCGATCAACTCGTTCCACTCGTTCCAGTGAATCGAATCTGTTCGTTCCATCATTATTAGTAGAGAGTCACAAGTTACTGCAAGAGTTTTATAAGGTGTAGAGTTTTGTGACTGCTGTGTATGCCACAACACAGCGCCACCATCAAGACCATAAATATGATGTGCAATTTAGAGGTTAACCTAACATCTTACGCACTTCATAATCCACCAAAAATCAGTTACCCGGAAATATTATACCAATCAAACTGATTTGATTAGATTTAACCTGGGGGGGGGGGTGGAGACTCATTCAGCGCAGCCAAATCGAGGGTTATTGTTCCTATCCCAAGAGGTCAAGTAAAGGAAACCTCCCCTTTTCATGAGTTCGAAGGTTTTCCCAACCAGCTCTTTTTGTGCTATGATCTCCTCAGGTCTCAACGTGCAACAATCTCCTCAAGATACAATCGAACAACAGGCCATTTCCTGGCCTAACTGACAAAATCTACACATCGGACCCGAGTTGATCGGTGCCCGGTGAGTAGGCCCGTTACCAGACAAAACTGTTTCCTGCCAACTAGGGTATATTTGGTTCTACTCCTACACTGTCTCGGCACGGTATCCTTATTGTGCTTTGCTCCCGTACCTAGCCTCCAGTACTGCTCATGCTCCCTCTGAATCCACTCCTCCAGGGACACCCGCTTCTTCTCCTTGGCTACCCTCAAGACAGGTTCCGGACCCTGAATGGAGTACTGGCTCCATTCCTGGCCAGTTGGTTGTTTCGTTGCCTTCCAGCCCCTTATGTCTCGGAACCCATTCCAGCCGCACCTTATTGTGCTCGGAGAGTAGCGTCAGAGAGTCTCTGCATTTCCTGACCAGGAAAGAGATAGTTCTAAAGTGCTGCTTGGCTATCCGAAAAAATGTGAATCTCGCTATTTCTAGAGGTCATACGCAGATTCTCTTCCGCACAGACTACAATAGTCTGAATTTCGGTCTGTAATACCGTGGAGAATTTACCAAGAAGCCTTGGTAAATGCTCCACGTAGCACATAAATAATACCTACGGTTTAACGATAAACCCGCCCCAATTCCGCAGCCCATCTTGGATCCCCCGTAAACCAGAGTGGCCGAATCAAACTGATAGTTTTGTATCAGTATATTTACTATATCAGGTTGAAAAAAAAAAATTATTATTTATAAGTTTATTCAATTATTTATCATTTTATTAAAATAAGAAAGACTTAATACAATTATATAAAAAGACATTACAAAGATTGTAACATCTTTAGACCATGAAATTACAACGACTGTAATCCTTCAGACTCCAATACCTACATCCATAAAATAATGCACTCTAGTGAGCTCGACTATAAAGTGACAAAGAGAAATCACAAAATTCTACTTTTGATCATCAGAATTGGATCGAAATTTTCATGATGGGCGCGATGGTGGTACATAAACGAAAAACAAATTTGAGCGCCCATATGTTTTAAGATATTTTATTCACATTATACATATACATGCCTTGTGAGAGAAATTAAAAAAGAAAAATCTATCTTAGGCAATTGAAATAGATGAGGTACACAGGGAAACTGGGACAAAGGAATGTAGAGGGACGGGACGCTCAGTTGTAGCGCATTGGATAGCTGAGATGATAGCGTTGGATAGCTCACTGTTCGGTGATAGACATGTTTTCAGCGAAAAGATACTGCTGGAAGGCCGGCAGTGCACTAATAAGGGTCTAGGCGCCAATTCCGAAATATTATATTGGTGAATATTTGATATATTCTTCTTTGTATACCTGTAAATTATGGCAATCAATTACAAGGAGCAGAAACTTAAATCAAATAGAAAAGGCCTATATATAGATTATTTTAACAACTAAGTCCTTATCACTTAATACGAACATAGCAAAAGTACTTGTGTTTGTTTGAACTTGGTTGTATAAAGTTTTAGTTACACAACTGTGACACTGCTTCAACATTTCATATCGAAATATATATATATATATACGTAGTGCAAGCCAAGGTTAATGCTGAAATCTTAATAGACTCTACTAACCTAACTTTAGCGCCTACTGTTAGCATATAGCACTTTATAGCGAGGGCAAACTGATGGAAAATGAAGTCGGCCACTATATCTCACAAACACCCACACGGAGTATATCTCCGTGTCTGCTCCAGGTGTGTAGTTACGGCAAGCGGGGTGTTGTTAATTAATTAACTAACTTAATATAATGCAAGCTTGGCCTGAGCCAGGAGTTAAGCTAAAAGACTTTGTTGTACGCCCGCCGCCAATATATCTAGCTCAGCACTTAGACATTCTCTCTTCATACATTCTAATCACTTACCCCCATATTCTATACACACACATACATACATCATACACAGATAAGCACATTAAGTTTGAGTTATAAACAGGCATCCCAGTGTTCAATACTCGCAACTGAAATAACTTAAATTTTTGGTTGAATTGAATACAAAGAAAAATAACTGTTCTGAAACACTCATATCTCCCTTTTACAAAATTATAAGTGTCAATTCACTTCAAACTTATTTATTAAATATTGACTGAATTTGACGTTGTTACAGGTAACCAACTACATAAACTTTAATAAAATGACACTGCTTTGTGAAGCGTGACATGAGCGTCTGCAGAACTGCTCTAATTTCTATTTTCTCGGGAAAAGTTCCCAACAAAAGTAAAAGCTCTAGAAACCTATATTTTAGCAAGTTTAAAGAAAACCATTAGAGCCGTTAGCGAGAAAATCGCAAAAAATGAATAAGACTGAGTATAGTCATACTGCCAGTCAATTCTGATTTTCTTCCACATTGAATTTTAGCATCACATTTATTTTTATTAATATTATAGATGATAGAATTGTATAATAAACTGAAATGGCACTTTAGAGGAAAGATCACCCCCACCACCTCCAAACGCCAATATAATGAATACTTCCGGAAAAAATGTTTCAAATGAAAGCAATAGATCTAAATGCATGTATTTGTTTACGAAAAAATAGAAAAAAAAAATATATATATATATATATATTTAGTTAAGTGGTACTATCAATTGACAGATTTGTCCAAAACCTTATTGGGGTCTAAATATCAAGTTTTAATTTTTGCATTCGTACGTTTTTCAGTTTTAATCAAAGTATCTGCAAGAACTGACTGAATATACACATTCACGCACACACACACTCACGCATACAAAAACAGAAACACATACAAACACAGAGTACTCGAATGACAAGATTTTCTGTACCTAGGTTTCCTAGAAGCCTCTACAGTTCGCTGCCTGGTGAGCTTGTTGTCTGTAACGACACTATCGGAGGCTGACACAGCAAGGGGGAACGTTTTGGGGAGCACAATTAAATCCTTAAGTTCGCAATGCCCTCAAAGAACCCTAATTACTATAATTACAGTATTTGCAAGTGATATTGTGTAATTGTGAGAGTGGCTTACAAAATAGCTTTCAACCAAAACAGATGAAATTAAAGTGAAGGATATTTTTTATAGAGAGTAGTGAAGTAAAGAACTGCAGTGAAATAGTAACAAGACTTTCTCTCAATGAATATATTAAAATTCTAATTGACATATGTTCTTCAAAGTTATTTATACGATAATTTGCGGACACTAAGCCCTGTTTGCTAGCTGTGAGAGGAGAGTATCTGTAGACAACGCCTTGATCAGCACCTTGCCTAGTTAGTGTAAACATCAGAACGTCACCTAAAATCAATGTTTGCCGGAAGAGAGAGGAGTAGAAATTGAAGAAGAGGAAACTGCTTAAATAGAGATGGTGGACTACCTCTGGGCAGAACATGGCAGCCTCTGCTCAGAGAAACGAGAGAAAAAAAAAATTACCGGTTTCCAGAGCAAAAAAAGGCTGCAAGCTTGACAAAAAGGCAGTGGAGGCTCCGACCTGGTCATGCAACAGCTGATTATTAAGCCCAGCCCACCAGCTACAGCCATTTACAAAATGGTGGAGCAGTTCAATGACTGTCTTACACTATTTACTCTGTCTCTTGCCAGTATTGTTTTAGCATTAGAGTCAACACTACACTGAAGAAGCCTATTGCAATATTTGTGGAGCGTCGGTTTTATAATAAACCACTAAGACGGTTTCAAACCGAATATCTAAATGTTTTGGAATATGATTATATAAATATAAATTTAGGATGCGATTATAAGAATAAAGTGATAAAGTAAAGACATCTGCTCAAAATACAATCTATGTTTAATTATGGGAAGATAATAGCTAAGTGGTTAGCGTACTGGACTCCCACGCGGAGGACCCTGGTTCGAGTCCAGCTGTGCTACCCTTAGATTTTTTCTTCCTAGGAGCCTCTACATCTCACTGTCCGGTGTTGGACAGTGTTATCTGTAACGAGGGAACACTGTCCGCGCCTTAAAGTAAAAAAAAAAAGAAAAAATGTTAATTAGGTTCTGATCATACTCATAACACGATTTTTTATGTAAATAATAGAGCACAACACCTACAATCTTATAAACAACTGACAACTTTTGGTAGTAAAAAAATGTAAAGCATACAACTTTTCTTCATTCAACAAAACTCCACCCACACAATCAACCACCTTGACCTTCCTTGTTTTCTACTCTATGGCACTGTGGCAAACTCCCAAAATCAGCCCCCCCCCTTGCTCAGATTCCATCTCCACACACACAGACATATATACAATTGACGTTTGCTAAGAAAATTATATTTGGTAAGCTTACCTTATAAAGTAATATATAAATATAAAAGAATTTGCTAAACGTTAATGTGCTATGTTAAGTAGAAATTTGGTGAGGATCGGTCAAGACAAGAAACCTTCACTTATTCTAACGTGTCATTGTAATGTTTTTAGATTAAAGCCTTGATAAAGACAGGAAACTCTATCAAAACTTTGGCATAATTGAAGGTTTCTTTCTTCACCGACCCTCACCAAATTTCTTTATAACGTCATACGAAACTCAGTATTATTTCTCTACTCAAAATTCATTATTTAAATATAAAAAATAAGTTTAAAGTAATTATAATAGAAATTATACAATCCGGTAAAGTGTCCGATAAATATAAAAAGAAGTACTTGGTACTTCTTGTACATTATATATGTGCATTGATTTACAGTATATCACAATTATTATTATTATTATTTTCATTGTGATTGCCAAGTTCATATTTTTCTTCTTTCTAAATATAATAATCAGGGAGCGGCACTTTCTAATGTTAACATCTAACTAACTAACTACTTACAATGTTACGATAATTCGATCAACCGATTTGTTTGAAATCGGAATTTCCGCAACATGGCAACATTATGCTGGCACATAATAACTTGGCACTTAATTAATTTAATCTACTAACGTACTATAATCCAACAATACACGAACTGGCACTTCAGAGAAAGTCTAACCTCACTCCCCCCCCCCCAGGCGCAGCACGTCACAATGTTTACACGTTGTGCAATGTTTACGTTGTGCTCTATAGTGATCAGTCTAAAAAGTTTAACAGATTATTTCAAAAAATGAAAAAAATGATGTAGGAAAGGGTACATCCGGTTGAGGGATTTTTACCAAATATAGAATATCTTAGTGAGTGCCAAGTGATATTTCGACTTGTGAGGACCACATATATACTATTAATAAAGCAAACTGAACAAAGTTTCTAAACAGTTAAGAAAACGCACCATTAAAAGATTAAAAAAAAAAAAACATTAAATGCTGATAATTAGGAAATTGATGAACTTCTTAAAGCCATTTTAAACCAGAACATAAGAAAAAATAAAGTATATTATTCTGGTTATACTTTATTTATAGCAAAAATTGTAATAGCAATGTCGGGATAACCAAAGTGGATACAAATATTGTAACCAATGAAAATCTCCTGAGGTGCAATTATTGCTAGTTGAAACTAAATATATATAAAATGAAAATATACATATATATAAAACAATGACGTAAGAGGCTTGCATTTTCTTTGAGTTTCAGTTTTACCTCACAAAGGCCTAATTCCATCTGCCTGAATCCTCCAGCTGAAAATCTTCCGAATTCTAAGCAGATTATTTTTGCTTGAGTTTCCTATGGCTTTTCATTGTTCATGTATTTTGATCAAGACACATGCACACAAACTGATACAAACATAATTTTTTTTTTTTTTTAGTAGAGGATAAACCAATGCGAATGCTAACAAATATGAAATCAGATTTAACTGAAACCTTCTTTTTAAAAAAAATTGATTTCTAGATGTCTGAACACATCAAGACGTTACGTTTATCTCTAAATAGCACATTAGTATTTGTAGGGCTTGATGCTGCTATGATCAATGTAGAACAATGTATGGCTTGTAAACACAAAGTGTGTTGAAAGGGGACAAAAATATGACGAGCAAAACACAAAATTTAATGTCAATAAAATGAAATATCAAGAGAAATATACACTTTCTTAGCGGCCGACTAAAGGGGGAAGCGGAAAGTAATGGATCCCTTGTTAACAATAACGAGTCCTAGCATTAGTTGAGACCACGCAGCACTTTTCTGATGTACTAATGGCATTCCTGTTTTTTTTTCCCATATCTAAAAATTCCTACCCGAACGGTTCATTAATGTCAACTATCGATTTTACAACGGACATTTTGTAAAGTAGACGATTTTTTATTTTGTTAAAATTTGCAACATTCATTATCCTCAATAATTGTTCTCTACTATTGTGTTTATCATTAATTTTCATTAATCAATAAAAGCAAAAAAAAAAAATGTTTTAGAACTTTGAGGTAATTTTGAAAAATCTTTTTGAATAAACTCACTCACTCCGCAAAATCATGATAATTTTTTACAAAATATTAAATGATTTAAATTTGAGTTTACAAAAATCTGGGGAGAAAGATCACTGCAATTATTACAGTTCTTGAAAATTCTGTTTTATCAAACTTGAATTTGTAGTAACCATTTAAATAATGTGCCTTAATATTGCACGATGGCAGCACTGTACATTACATTAAGTTGGCACTTTCGTGGCGACCTTAAAGTGCACCTCTTCCTGGAAAGTGTTTTAATAAAAGTTAAAGGCCTTTACATTCACCTTTTATGCGTCATTTTTACTTTTTCTCTTACGTCTAGTAAGGAACTATTGCGATCATGTCGAATTTTCATCGGAAATACAAATTGTGAGGTCCTCTGAGACAGAAAAAATGATTTTCAGAAAATGGTATGAGTGTGGTGGTGAGCATAAAACAAAATATGAAAAACTGCAGAAAGTTCAAACTTGATAAAAATCAGTCAACCCAAATATACCATTTTAGCGAATGGCTTTTTCAGTTTTTTGCGATTTTCTTGAAAACGGCTTCAACGATTTTTTTTCATCTTTTTATATCAAATAAATATGTAATAATTTTTTGAAACATTTCTCCGGAAAATTTCATTTAAGGGGGCTTTTAGAGGAGAGGTGGTTCCCTCTAAAGTGCTCCATCTTTGTTTAATATACAATTATACCATCCAAATAATATTAATTAGAGTTAGTTGTCGAAATTCCGAGGTAGAAGATGGATGGCCGGGAACTGCGTTATTACTGAAAATTATTTTCAGTTTTCTACCATTTGCTCTAAAACGGCTGCAACGTTTATGTTTATACTATTTATATGAACTTTACATATTATATGGAGGTACAACTTTTATTTTAAACATTTTTCTGGGAAAAGTCATTTACGGGTGTTCTTAGGGGAGTGGTGGGGTCATGTTTCTTCTAAGTGCTATCTTAGTTAATTATATGAACTAAACTAGGGGCCGTCAATCTTTTAGTACCTATCGCCCACTTTTGTATTTCTGTTGATGTTGAAATTTCCTTGACGCCTCACCGATTGCATAGTAACTGAATTTAGCGCAAGTGCGTAGTCATTCTTAAAGGCAGAGTTTGTAAAAACATATTTACATAAAGTTAAATTTATATATTTATTTATAATTGAGTATGTTTATATGTAAGTACTTTAAATTTTATGAATTTCTACCTGCGGGAACTGTTTCATTTTAAGTTAAAAGAAATTATAAATATAAAAATTTGGTGTGAAACACTCACACAACTTTCTCTTACCCAGTTCTCAAAATTGTAATTGACAAATTTTATAGTTTGTGTACCAAATTCAACGAAATTGGTCGAAAATTGAAAAAACAGTTCAATAAAAGTGCACTTCTGGTGTACTATTTTCCTTAAAACTCGGAATTTTGGCCAACTATTTATTTCTAATTAATTTTGTTTGGAGGATAGAATTGTACAATCATCACGGACTCACAAATAATAGCAATTTAGAGGAAGCTGTAACCCCACCCCTCCCCTAGAAGTGCCCTTAAATGAATTTTCCCAGAGAAATGTTTTAAATAAAAAAGATGTAGATATTCGCATGTTTAGTTTATATATGCAGTTTTAAGAAAACCGTTGGAGCGATTTTTGAGAAAATCACGAAAAAGTGAAGAAATCATTTAGTAAAGTTTAAAATAAACGCACTTCCAGTTATCCGATTTTTTCAAACTCGGATTTTAACAACATGTTTAATTCTAATTAACATTATTAAGAAGGCAGAATTGTCTAATAAACTGAAATAGCACTTTAGATAAAAACCCAACCCCACCCCACCCCCAAAATGAATTTTCCAGGAAAAATGTTTCAAATAAAAGTTGTAGCTCTTTGTATGTGTAGTTGATATACCAAGTGTAAAGAAAATCGTTGGACCCATTTTTGAGAAAATTGCAAAAACGTAAAAAAAAAAAACTAGTAAAGTGGTACTTCCGGTTGAGGAATTTTGACAGATAACTACTGTCAGATCTCATGGTGATACCTAAACAGAATATCGAGTTTCAACTTTCTACGGTTTTTCGTATTTGAACTATGCTGTTCACATATATACATACACACACACACACACACACACACACACACACACCATTTGCTGAAAACCACTTTTTTTGACTCACCGGACCTCAAAACGGATATTTCAGGTGAAAACTCGATATCGAAAATTTGACACGATTACAATACTTCCTCTTACTAGGAGTAAGAGAAAGTAAAAATTATAATTTTTAATGATATTACTTTTAATATATTCCTTTTTTGTGACATGGTTGTCCATCTTATCAAATCGTTTCAAGTTATGGATGCGTGCTTTCACACAAATCTAATCACTGCTGGAAATAACAGATTACTCCCACCGCCCACTGTGAAAGCTGGAATCACCCATTACTGGACGACCATTGATCCGAAAAATATTAATTAGAAATAAATAAATTGCCAAGATCTGAGTTTGAAGCAAACATCGACAAACCGGAAGTGTGTTTTCACGGAAAAGTTTTTTGTTTTCAGTTGTCTGCGACTGTCTCTGCAACAACACCGACGGATTACATTAAATCTGGCACCCTAACTGTGATTATAGAGATCTATCACTTTTGTTAGAAACTTTGTTCCGATAAATTCATTTAAAGAATTTTTCTGGGGTGGGGTGCCTCAAAAAAGTAATTTTATTAAATTTAAATTTTCGCATTGATATATTTATAATTCAAGATTTATAAATATCCTCCATCCACCTCTTAAACTGTAAATTTAAAGAGAATTTGTCAATTATAATTATCTAGACCGTTAAGAGAAAGTAAACTCTGTTGTGAGTGTTTCACATTGGGAAAAACAGTTATGATAACCCGGTAAAGCCGCATTTTGGGTTAGCAACTTTTGACAAAAACTTATTACGGCTGCGAAAATCTTGCACGGCTGCAATTTTTCATTTCCATATATGAAAGAAGCTTTACAAAGAAAGCGCCAACATTGTGTAAAAGGTAGAGTGGGTATGATGATGTAAGCATTCACAAATTCATACCGCACTCACTAAACAGTGTAACTTGTTTTCTTTTTGCAAGAAATTTTACAAGTATTTCTGGTAAAAACGGATTCGCAAATTTGATACGATCGCAATACTTTCTCTTTTTGCCGTAATTGAAAGTAAAAATTACAAATATTTATTATAACCAAAGTAATAGTTAATGTGCATATAAACAAATAATTTACAAACATACATGCAAAACAAATAATATAGAGAAGTGATTAAAGCAAGCGTAAAGTTCTAAGGTGTAAAATGTGTAGGCGATGGGTTTGTATATTAAAGTGAGAAACCAAATTACTCCTTAGAGTATCGGCCATTTGCTATGCTGTAGTGAGTACACTTTGGAATGAACACAAACTTGGCTAGGTTTGAAGAGGGAGGGCCGGAAGGTGGCCCCGAGACAGTCAGACAGACAGAGAGAGAGCAACAGAAGATTCTATCTAACATTGAGATAGTGTGCAGGCGGTAGGAGAGATTGGAGTAGGATTTTGCGATTGCTGCATTGCCAAGCCATTGGCGTAGACATTCAGCATGGTAGTGTGGTGTGAGTTGAACGCTCCTGGGAACAAGGCCTACGTCTAGTTCAGCATGGTTAAAGCAGAGTTGTGTGCGAGTTGGTTGTCTGGCTCGTTAGGCAGTGGTTCTCCGACCGGCTGAATGCTCGCTGGGCATGGTAGGCATAATTTGTTGGGTAAATTGGCCACAGAGCTGCTCCATTCTACCTTTCTCTTACCTTTACAATTCACTACGCACACATACACCAGAACAACAACACAATACCGCTCATTACAAAACTTCTTGCATCTTCAATCGCTGCACAATTCCTTCATATTATTCGCCAAGAAATACACACTGACATATGCACTGTAATATAGTTGAGAGTGTTAGCTTGCATTAATTATGTATGTATGTATGTATGTATGTATGTATGTATGTATGTATGTATGTATATGTATGTATGTATGCTTTTGAGGGGTACACTTGCTTATACAATCAATAATATTATAATATAATTATATCATAATATATTAATGCTTTCTATAACTAAAACAGTAATTAAAATTTTAATCAGTCATATAAAACAATCATAAAATATAATGACAGTTCAATAATATACAATATATATTTTTTTTAAGTATATAAGCAAAAATATATGTATATAATGTTGAAGTTTATATAAGAAATAGTATATAGAGTACAAATAAATGAACAGCTTAATAACAGCTTGTCACTATTAGTCTAAATAAAATATAAAGTAGAACGTACTGGTAAGGAGAGTGGAGGAAACAGCACATACATCAGTCTTTTCTTTATGGTATGTTATTTGATTATTAGTATTATCTTTTTAATCTGTCGGAGATAAATGCTTTTGGACATAAAATAGCAAATATTATTTTTTCCTTACCTTTGACGACCTAAATGTCATATGGTGAAACCTAAAGTACTTTCCTTCCAACAACTCCTATCACTCTTATCACCTTCACGGAGCCCCCGTGCCGCCATTCCTTCCTGGACATCCTCCATCCACCTCTTGTTAGGCCTCCACTTGGCTTGTATTCTAACATTTTCCTCGGCCATCGCTCAACAACTAAATATTATTTAGTTTGCTAATATAGTCCCTGATAGATAAAATCTGAACCAAATTATCCATATCCGAGTGATGCTCTGAAATGTATTTATGTGAAACCAGAAAGAATGGGCATAGTACAAAAGTGTGTAGGTCAGGGATTAATTAGTTAAATTAATATAATCATTCAAATAATTAAAGAGATAAAGGTGTTTTTTAAACTGAATAGTCTTGTAGGTTCCATGTTTACTGTAAAGTAATCTTACTCATACTCGCATGACTTGTCTCTAACAGCAGTCAATGTGATCGATGAATTTTCTTCAAAGTTGATATCTTTGCTCAAACCTTTTGAGTTGTCCTTAATATGTTGGTACTCATTACAAAGTAGATACTTGAATGTGATTACTTTGTAGTCCAGCAGTCACTGCCTTATCAATTCCCAAAAACAACCGTCACACAGATCTCAGAACCCGTCTAAAATCAATTTCTCCATAAATAATTCTCTATAATAAAATTCTACTTTTATATCTATGCAGTTTGCGTACCAAGTTTAAAGCAAAGGTTGCAGCCGTTTCCTATAAAATTCCGAATGAATTTCTTGGACAGTCACTGAACAAAAAGATCTTCTCGCGACAAAAGGTGTTGATGAAATCGGCCCAGGCGCTTTACATTTTCAATATACTGACAACATATCTTTGCATGTTCAAGTTACATATGCAAAAATTGGCTACCAAGAACACCAGAATGTATGATAGAAATTAGTTATTAAATTGAAATATCCATAAAATAATGTTAATTGTGTAAAAAGAAATGTTTTTCGTTTTTTTAATTTAAGGCGCGTCAACATCTATGGTCGTTGGCGCCCGGAGCCTTCTCAGTGCATGCCGGCCTCCTGACAGTGTTCTCTCGCTACAGACAACACTGTCCATCACCGAATAGTGAGCTGTAGAGGCTCCTAGGAAGAAAAAAATCTAAGGGTGGCACTCCACGTTGGAGTCCAACGCGCTAACTTAATCTAAACTGAAATAATAGGAAAATGGTACACATAGTAAATGATGTTGAAAACTTAAATGAAAGATCTGTTATGAAACGACTTTCTCATACTGACAGTCTAACTTTCTTCAAGCTTATAATTTATTGTCACTAACTGTTTAGTAGACTTCAATATATTTTTGAGGGAGTATGACCTTCCAGCCCCCCCCCCGGAACCTCTCGAAAATAAGATTTCTCCAGAAAAAAGTTTCAAATAAAAGTGATACGGTTCTCTCTATAATATAGCTTAGCTATAAATATTACTAAGGAAAACTTGAAAAATTCCAAGTTTAAATGAAATATTAATAAAAATGTTACTTTATTCAATAATTTCATTTAGTTTTCCTATTTTTTGTGAAACGATCTCAACACACTTTCTACCGTAGCTAAAATGTTTCTGTTGTTTCTTTTTTTAAAATTGATTTTAAAGGTTTGCTGAACGGGGTGCGGTTTTAAGAGTTTCCGTTCCTTCAAAGTGCACTTAAGTATTGTACGACTGCACCATCAACAAACTGTTTAGTAAATATTCTGAGGTTGAAGATAATCAGTTGAAATTTCAAAATATAAGAAAATATACAAGTGTTTAGATGTTGTAATATAAAGTACGATAGAAAAATTAATTGAGAAAAATGTAATATGTAAGGAACCCATATGACAAATTAGAGTATACAATTATTAAAATACGCAGAAAATAAACAGAAAAATAACCTGTGTTCTTTTTAACGCATATTTATACTTTTAGCTATGACGGTTAAATAAACGAATGAAATGTTTTTTATTAGCGTGGGTGGCACATGAATGAGAGTTTTAAAGAACTTTCCTCTAGAGTTAAATATTACATTTTTTCTGCAATCGTATTAAATTGGTTATTAATTTATATGAATATAAAGACAATAGTTCCTCTAACTAACAGTGAGTGAAAATAAATATGTGAAAAGGCGCAAATACTGAGAATGCATTTTAATTCAAGTCAAATCCTCCCCCTCTCGCTCTCTCTCTATTACTGTTCCGAATGGTATAACCTCATATCCGCTATATCTGGGATTTGTTTTGAACTTGTTTACACGTATTGCTGCGAGATGTCAGGCTAATTAAAGGAAAGCAGTGTGTAACTAACTTGTGGTTGAAAATTGAACTTTCATCACTAAATTTCGTCCCATTATCCAATGATTGCAGAAAAAATGATATGGTGTATTTCAGTCCCAGTCTTACAAATCACTTCGGTATTTTTTTACTTTCTCTTACTCCTAGTCCTCAATGCCTTCCTCGACCTTTCTTTGACGTTAGCCTCGCGCTGTATGTCGAGCAAAGTAGCTATTTGGCATGCGTCAAGTCAACCATCATGATCAGATCCTAGGCATATTAGGTTCAATATATGCATTCCACCGTCTGTCATCAGTAGACTTCAAAGCCCGACGGAAACTCACTGGGAGGGATTTGTCAGGAGTCTCAGTGGGTCCCTCAATTACTTCAAGGTGGATGTAAGAGAGACAAGGGAATCTGGAAGGGACAGTGGGCCAGGTAAAAGAGGCGATATTTGACGCCTAGCGGGAAAACTGCCCGGAGGAGATAAGGCCTCACATGTCGAAAAGAGTCTGGTGGAACGATCACCTAGAGAGCAGAAGGCTGTTCAATAAAGCCAAAGTACACTGACGCAGTACAACATTGAAATTAAGGAAGGCTAAGCGTAAAGTCTGGGGGAGATTCTGTGAAGACTTGACGGACATCCCAGAGTGAACCAGAATTCACAGGATCCTGGCAAGGAAAGGTACTGCGGATAGGGTAGGTTTCCTGAGGAAGGATCCTACACTAACTCTTTAGAGGAGTCACTACAGTTACTTATCAGCAACACTTTTCAGGGTCCTCCCACCAAGGGGCCCGAGAGCCCAAAGGACTCAACGCAGGAGAGCTGAGAAGGCCAGGTCGAGCAGGCTGGAAAACTGCAAATTACGTCATATAGCCGAATACGCTAAGATGGGTAATTGGAAGGTTCCAGCCCTACAAAGTACCAGATGTGGATGGAATATACCCGATCTTCTTACAGAAGGCGGTAGAGGTGCTAATACTGCATCTATGCAGAATCTTCAGAGCTCTCTGGCCTGGAGATTCATTCCGAGAATATGGCAAAAGATGAAGGTTGTGTTTCTCCCAAAAGTTGGGAGACAGACCAAACGCCAAAGTCATTTACACCAATAAGCCTGTATTCATTTCTTTAACTTTCCATAAATTATTGATTGCTTGTAGACTATTAGTGATATGTGTTTGTTAAAATTAAGTTTGTTATCTATTATTATTCCTAAATACTTCATTTCTGTCACCATTTCAAAATAATTACTTATAGTAGGTGTTAATTAACTTTTTCTTGAAATTAACATTGCTTTTGATTTTGAGGGATTGAATTTTGTATTATTAATTGTTGACCATCTGCTCACTTCATGCAGTAGTATGTTAGTTGCTAACTTTCAGTCCTGCTCGGTTTTTATCGTGCGTCATGATTAGTAAATCGTCAGCAAATGCTATATTTTTTAGCATTATTTTTTAGTTTTTGTTTTAGTTTCTCTTATCCCATCTAGAAGGGATACTGGATATTCCAGAACAGACTACAGCAAAGCCTCGAGGGCATCCTTGTTTAATCACTTTTACAGTTTTATACTTCCCTTTATGAGCATCATTGTCGTTTGGAGAAATAGTTTTTACTTAATAAATAAAGGTTTCTGGAACACTGGTTGTTTTTTAATTCCTTAAAGGTAGCTTGCCACCAGGCCGCGTCGAAGGCCCTTGCATATCTAACGAGATCAGTAATAACTCTTGTTTATTCTCTAGTTTTTTTAACTAGAATAGTAGCATCTTTCGTACTGGTTTGAGGTCTAAACCCAAACTGATTTAATTTTATTGGAGTACATATGCTAAATTTTTTATCGAAGTACATATGGTGCATGATTATATTAATCATTAGCTATTCAAGGATTTACCTGCTACAGGCAGTACGCTGATCGGTCTGTATCTGGAGACGTCATCAACTAATTCTTTACCTGGTTTCTCAACCTGGTAGCATATTTCCAGATAACTGTAAAGATACTTCTGGCCATACACTCATTATATAATTGAGTTATACTCAGTGGTATTATCTCCCAAGCTCCGACTAATATATCAGTTTTTTTAGATTCAAATGACTCTATTACTTTTTGAACTTCATACTTAGGTAAATCATCGGCGGTTGTAATATCTTTTTCTACTACCTTCCCAATCTCCATTTGACTATTGCTATCTGTTTCTAATTATCAAAGGGACAAAAATTTTGTAGGAGACAATTAATAGTTTCATCCAGGCTTTCAGTGAAAAATCCATCACTCTGTCGAATGGTCTTAAGTATATTTGGTCAGGTGCATGTTTATATACGAGTATAAAGCTATATATTTGTATAGTAAAGTTTATATATAAAGTTGTAAATATGGTTGGCTTCCATCAGTACAAACGCAAAATTCTTTCCAACTTGACCATTTTGCTTCTGAGAGGTTATGATCCCCTTTGTCATGGGAGCCAAATATTTAGGAGTCATGGAATTCTCATTTTAAACACTAATACACACAAGGTCATAGTCGCCATGAGTAGGCGTGATGAAAGCTGGGGATTAAGCCCCAAGTTGACCCTGTGGATTTATACCAGTATGATGGGACCAACGGTAACCCATGGAGCAGTGGTATGGCGGACAAAAACCTTGCAATTGGGGCGAGTCACGCCGCTCAGAAGTGTTCAAAGGCTGGCTTGACTGAGCACGACGAGTGCCATGATGACCACACCCACCGCAGCCTTAGAGGTTCTCTTAAATCTTCCACCACTCCACATCTACGTCCAAGGTGTTGCTAGGGCAGTCGCAGGTCGACTGCAAAAGGGACAGGCGCCCATCTGTCCAAGGCATAATGGGAAGAATCAGGAACTATGCGAGGAGTTCGAGGTAGGCACAATCTTGTGCCTGCCCTCCGATACAATGACTCCTAGATACAACTTCCAAAAACCCTTTAAAGTCTTGATATTAGACAGAGCGGCATAGAAGAACGGGCCGCTAATTTCAGGAGAATTTATGAGGTACAAGGATGGATCTAGGATAGAGGAAGGAGTGGGTGTCTATCAAGGATTTACGAGTCCTATCCGAGATGTAACATCTCGGTAAGCCTGAAAAGGCTAGCCACGGTCTTTCAGGCGGAGCTAGTCGCATTATTACCTGCGCCGCCGAAACAAGAAGACGGGGGCGAAATAATAATCACTCCAGAATCGTCATTTATTCGGATAGCCAGGCTGCCCAGCGAGCAATTAACTCGTGGGTGATCAGCTCATGCTGATGTGGGACTGCCTAGGCATACTCAGGAAAATTAGTAGCCGTTATAAGGTTACTGGTTTCCTGGTTTGGGTACCGGGGCACTCGGGTCATAGGGACAATGAGGAGGCAGATCGTCTAGTCCGGGAGGGTTCCATGGGGAACCTCATCGGACCTGAACTGTTCTGCGGCATCGCAAGATGCCTCAGGAATGCATCCATTGGATCGTGGATGCTCGATCGATCACGAAAATGGTGGGCTAGAACCCCAGGCCAAAGGCAGGCTAAAATATTTATTCATAGCTCTCGCCCAGGCTAACTGCGGAATTACTCCAACTAGGCCGGATTGCCGGCCATAAGGATAGAAGCTGGCCTTCTACTGGCCAATAAGCATATGCATCGCTCGGGCCTGGCAATGGATAGCCTGTGTAGGTTTTATCAAGAAGAAGAAGAAAAAGCACTGCACGTTCTGTGCGAGGTTTCGTCTGTTTGGAGAGGAGAAGATGATGGCTGCAAGCTTCACCCAAGCGCCTCTTTCGGAACTATTAAGTCTAATAAAGCAGACAGGACAAAAGGATGCTCTGATTAGAGGTGCTCCTAACTGACCATCTAGGGACCTCCCCGGACTCCAAAGTTCAGATAAGGGACAGAACCGGAGAAGGGGACTCCAACTTATGGGGGGGGCCACAATAGACCCTTACATGTCTCGGTGGCGTAGGCTGAAGAGCACAACCTCCCATAGAATCCATCTAATCTACTCCTAGTAAAAAGAAATATTGTAATCGTGTCAAATTTTCAGTAAAAATACACGATTTTGGGTCCCCCAAGTCCAAAAAAGTGACTTTTAGAAAATAGTCTGTGTGTGTAATGTGTGTGAAAATATGTGAATAGCATAGCTGAAAAACGAAAAATCGCAGGAAGTTCAACTTGATAATCCGTTAATGTATCACCATGGAATCCGACAGTCAGTTATCTGTCAACAACCACTTTACTGAATAGTTTTTTCACTTTTTTCAGATTTTCTTAAAATGACAAGATTTTCTTTAAACTTGGTATATCAACTACCCACTCAAAGATCTACAACTTTTATTCGAAACATTTCACCGGAAAAATTCATTCAAATGCGCTTTGAGTGGATGGGTGGGGTTAAGTTTACTTCTAAAGTGCTATTTCAGTTTATTACAAAATTCTGTCATCATAATGATGTATAATATTAAACAATTTAAACAGTAAATCATACGTTAGAAATAACTTGATTTTTGCATTTTTTTATAATTTTCTTTTTTTTAATTTAAGGCGCGTCAACATCTATGGTCATTGGCGTCCGGAGCCTACTCAGTGCACAACCGGCCTCCGGGCAGACAACACAACCGTTCTCTCGTTACAGACAACACAATTTTTTTTTTATTGTACAATTTGATAACCTATAGAACACCTACGAAGGGAAAATTAGTAACAAAATTTTTAACAAGTTTTTCAAAAAAATAATTAGCCAATCACAGCGCAGACATGAAGGTGTCAAATGTGGACGTGGTCAACATGACAATTCTAAATTTCTGATTGGCCTAGCATACACCCATATTTCTCACCTTCTGTTCTATACTGTGATTGGTTAATGTAATTGGATTTATAGATAATTGTTTCTTTGAGAAAAAACAGTTAAGAATTTTTTTATAATTTTCTCTTCGTAGGTATTTTATAAATTATTGCATTTATAAAAAAATCAAATTCTTTCTAACGTATTATTTACTGTTTTATATAATTATTGTAAGCTATAAAGAAAAAATTCAGAATTTTCATTCCATTGTTGAAAAAAAAAAAAAGAATTAGGCAGAAATGCAAGATCGAATGTCCACCATTTTGTATTTGGCCATCTGTGCATGAGCTAATGCAATCAAAAACTAGTTTCCCGCACAACATTAAAAAAGGAATCGAACTATTAGTGCAATTAAACAAATACATTATATTAAGAAGAAGCGTTATATATTACAGTTTGATAAACTACAGACTATGTAACTATGTAAATTGAAGTAAGAGAAAGTCTTGTGAGTGTTTTAATGGTAGATGGATGTATAATCAATTAAAAAAATTTTGAGGTCAACATAACCCCCAAAAGCCCCCTTCAATGACTTTACCCATTTTTTTATAACAAATTTTTATTGCACAATTTGATAATTTATAAAATAACTACGGAGATAAATAAGTAAAAATGATTTGTGTGTTTCAGCCCGCCTTACAAACCACTTCGGTACTGATTTTTTTATTTAAGGCGCGTCAACATCTGTGGTCATTGACACCCGGAGCCTTCTCATTGCACTCCCGGCCTCCAGGCTATGTTCTCTCGCTAATGTTTAGAAATATATTTAAAGAAAAAATTCGAATAATAGATAAAAAGAGAAGATAGACAGAGAGGTTGCAGCGAGATGGCGCGGGGCAGAAAACTTTTAAAGTAATAATTACAAGCTATAATTTAGAAAGCAGCGGTGAACTGGGGCTGGTTTACAAAACATTATGATTAAGGGACCAGGCGTGGCGCTTGTCCAGTTTTTGGAGAGGTTCGCTACTAACAAGCTAATATCGGTCTTTACTGGCAATGGCTTATTTAGGCAACCCTAACTTACACCCAGCCATTGCGGGCCAGTCTACTTAGCGTGTGTATCACCTATTTGCGTGTGAAGCCTCTTGCCATGCTGACACAGCGCTCCTTTAAACAAATAAATTATAAATTGTTAATTTATTATTAAGGACAAGTTGCCTTCCTTTTTGCATGTTCTCTCATTTAAATGCAAACAAGTAAAAAATCGGGCGTGAAACACTCACAACACTTTCTCTACTGCAATTTACAAAATTGTAATTGACTATTTTTTTCAAACATAATTTTCACTAAATGTTTGACTGTAGTTTATATTAATGGGGGAAGAAAGTATAACCTCCTCCCTCCTCCCACAACTTTATTAAATGAATTTCTCGAAAAAAGTTTCAAACACAAATGATAGAACACTACATTCATAGTTAGTATACCAAATTTAATAAAATCTGTCAGTGCTTTTATGGACAAAATCGCGAAAATTGAAAACTGTTCAGTAAAAAACGCATATCCGGTTTAATAATTTTTAAAAACTCGGAAGTTTGCGTTCTTGGACAATTAAAACTTTAGAGGAAAACATAACCCCATCCATCCACCAAAATCTCCCTTCAATGACTTTACCCCAGGGAAATGTTGCAAATAAAAGTTGTAGCTCCTTTATATGTGTAGTTCACAGACTTAGTTTAAAGAAAATCTTTGGGGCCACCTTGAGAAAATAGTAGAAAACTAAAAAATACTTTTCAGTTAAATCGTAATTTCGGTCATCCGATTTTCTTAAAACTCGGAATTTCGACAACATATTTACTACTAATAAATATTATTTAGATGAAAGAATTGTGTAATAAATAAAAGATAACACTTTAGAGGAAACATAACTCCACACATCTCCCTCAAAGGTCCCCTTAAATGAATTTTTCTGGAGAAATATTTCAAACAAAAGTTGCAGCTTGACGTATAATATTGCACGTGTAGTAGATGCATAAAGTGTAAAGAAAACCGTTGGAGTCTTTTTCGAGAAAATCACAAAAAACTGAAGGAAAAAAACATCTGTAACGTCGCACTCCCTGTTGATAGATTTTGCCCGGAATCTTTGTGTCTGATGCGGTGGTAGTGTCTAAACGGAATACGAAATAGTTTAAGGTTCCTACAATTTTTGTTTTTACTTTCTTTCCCTTAGTAAGAGAAAGTCAAATTGTTGAAATTTAGTTTTCACCGGATATCCTGTTTTCAAGACTACTGATTATGAAAAAATATTTTTAGCTAATGGTCTGGATAAGTGTAAATGTATGTGTATGTGTAAATGTATGTGTATGTGTACGTGGTGTGTCGGTGTGTGTTTTTTTCCTTCCCAAGAGTAGGAAACTCCTAACGGGAAGGAGTTTATTTTACTGCATGCTCCGTATTATATACACTACATGCATTGAATTAAAATATAATATAAAGAGAAGAAACAAGATAATTGTAAATACAACTAAACGATATTTAACATAAAAACATAACTAAATAGATACACCAAATTTAAATCAAAAAAGAAACGAAAGAAAAATATACTTCATAAAGTAAACAAAAGATAAAGTAAACAAAGAACTATATCACTTCACCAGCAAATCAAAATTTATAGAATTAACAAAATTACAAAATATCGTGCAAAACTTGTCCTGTAAAAGGCCTTGCAGATGTAGCGGGGGCCATCCCGCGCCTTGCAGAATTACTGCTCGAATAAGGGGTGCTCTGATCTGCTCTAACTTCCTGCAGTTCAAAATGATGTGCACAACAGTTTGTAGCTCTGCTGAACAGCTACACTCAGCATCAGGTATAATGTGGAAACGGTGGAGGTACAACTTCATTCGACCATGGCCACTGAGAATCTGAGTTAACTTGTGCGTTAAACAGATCTTACTTCGTTTCCTTGCCCACACTGTCGGAAAGAAAAGTTTTGTGGTTTCTCCTTTATTGCAGTTGAGCCACTCTTGATTCCATTCTTCCTCATACAAGCGTTTGAAGTGCAGTTCCAGGAACGTGATTGGCAGTCGAAGGTATTCTGTTGGCAACGTTGACATTGCAGCTTCTTTTGCCGACTGATCGGCTTTCTCATTGCCCTGTAGCACTCTGTGCGCTCTGATCCAGGCGAAGTGAATAACCCAGCCCAGATCTTCACATAATCGCCATAGTTTTTCCCTAGCTTCTTCGATAAGAGGCGCATGATTATCATAATTTTTTAAAGAGTCTAAAGTAACTTGACTGTCGGTCATTATGCTTGCTGTCCCACCATCAGGTGAAAGCTCTTCTAAAATGTTTAATGCTTTGAGTATTGCCATTTCTTCTGCCGGTGTCAGTGTGTGTGTGTGTGTGTGTGTGTGTGTGTATGTGTCAGTGAACAAAATACATCAAAAACCAAAAAAGGTAGATACTTCCAACTTGGTGTTCCGTTCAGATACTTCCAATGAATCTGGCACGAAGGTTTCGGGCGAAATCTATCAACTGGGAGTGGCACTTTACTATACGTTTTTTCAGTTTTTGCAATTTTTTCGAAAACGACTCCAACAATTTTCTTTACTTCCTTTTACCACTTTTAGATAAACATTTTTCCGGGAAAATTTACTTTTTGGAGGTTCTGGAGAAACAATAGTTAAACTTTCCTCTAACGTGTCACTTCAGGTCAATGTACAACCTATATAATATTAATATACATTAGATAATATTATTACAGTTCAAAATTTGAAGAAAATCGGTTAACCGGAAGTGCGATTTTACACAATAGGCTTTTGTTTTTTGGAATTTGCTCGAAAATGACTATAAAGATTTCATTTAAACTTGGAAGACAGTGCCCACAGTGCCCACTCATCTTGAACATCTTGAATATCTAAGTTTCATCTTCATGTAGCTATTCTTAATGAAAGACTAATCTTAATGGATGAAGGTTAAATTCATTGCTCTTACTTCTGCCACACCTAACAGCACAAATATTAGAGATTTCTGAATATGAATGTACTTTTGGAATCATTCTGCATTAGTAGATAATGTTTGAGGGAAAAACCACCTATTTTTTTGTCAAATTGTATTAATAGGAGTAAGAGAAAGTCGTGCCAGTGTCTCCCACCATATTTTTCTCATAGAATTCGTATCAACGAGTTCGGGATACACCAAAACAAGTTGAATAGAACAAAAAATACAATTCTGTTTGTTCTATGTTAAAATAATATTCTGTTGTTTGTGATGAAATAAATAGCTTTTGATTGATATTTCTAGCACCCCAGATAAATCGTAGCTCAAATTTTTACTTCATTTGCCCACTAAGGATGAAATGTGATTTCTATTTAGTTCTTTTTTTTTCCTTTCTTTTTTCTAAATTATTAATTGTATTTTGATATTCATATATATTGGGAAAGTTGTACATTTTCGTAACTTTTTTATTTTTTGTTTAAAGAGAAGTTCCTAATATAAATGATACATTGAATCATTGTTAATTATTCTAATGTATCAACTCTATTAGAAACCACCCATTTGTAACCATAAACTTAGTGTAAACCTTAACGCTTAAACCACATTAGTTTTAATTGTCTCGAAATGAACAATTGGTCTCATAATTAATGATCTGTTGCCGAGAAAATAACCTGATAATTTCAAAATTAAGTTTAATTTAAATCTTAAATCTCACTTTTACTCTTCTATGTAATGTCATATCAATGTCAAGCAGTGTCAAGTGGCTCCAGCCGGCCGCTATCTTCACAAAGGATAGCAGGAAGAGGGAATAATTTGTAACCGGTGGCCCAGCCAGCCGCTGTCTTCAAACAAAAGCCTTTTCAAAACAAGGGTCAATACACACTGTCAAAGACAAGCACCGCTAAAAGGATCATTATTGTACAGAAACCACCTGGCCGATATTCCTTCATACAAGGGCCAACAAACACTCAAGGCTACCAGTCTTTGAAAATCACCGATGGGCGACCATCTGTCGCCAAATCTGACCACTGACCTAAATCACACTGGTCACCGACCTGGCCAAGGTCGGCAACTACGAGAGATGTCTTAGTGTGAGTACTACTTACACACCTGTCAATGTGTGAGTAATACTAATATAAACTTCGCCCCACTGGAAGAGGGCATCATTATATCATTAGATCATTATATCATTATAGTTTCAACGAGCATTACAGCTTCAACGATCAGTACAGCAGCAGTTTCGCGAGCGCGTCCCTATACAATGTTTAACTTATAATTTTATCATTCAATCAAACATTTCATAGTTGTGCATCTTAATTTTATCTACTTAAATCATTTTAAATTATTTGTAGTTTTATCTCTTTAAATTATTTATTTATTTCTATCATTTCATATTAATTGTAGTTACCAATTGACACATTTAAATTATTGTTAAAATACAGTCTATTTTTGTAAATTCAGTGTTCGTATTTCAAGTAATAACTCTCTAAAAATGTCTAAACTAACTTCCGCCTATTCTTCATATCAAGTCCCTCTTCAAGACATCTGAACTCCATTAACTGTACTGTACAATACATCTACTATCAAGTTTCGGTAACAACTTTATAATTATTATAATAAGATATTTCAGTCTGGTTACCTTATTTTGCATCTTGAATATAATGTACTTGACGGAAGTAAGTTTTTTTTTGTTTTGGGGGGGGGGTCTATTCTATGTATCCCATTTCTAGTAATTAAACAAAGTTTGCGTAAAGATGGTTTAATTAATAAGTGGATTTTCTATTCACACCTTAACAAATCCTCTATAATTTCCCAACTGCTAGGTGTTTATCTTCACTTGCCTACATTAGTGTATACTTCATGGCATCCTACTCCAAAATCTATCGCTTTTTCATCCTGTCAGAGTAAAAGGGAAAAAGTAATTCTATCATATGAACGCAAAATATTGTACAATACAACATTTGAAATATATTTCATTCATTAAAAATCCTCCAAAAGATGATGCTATGATCTTTTCCCATTCCGCCCAGGTTACCGAGCAGGTACAATGATTTTTTAGGCCCTAAATGTAGAAATCATGTATTTTTTTAAAAATAACATTATTGGCCACTGCAATGAAATTTAATGGATAAATAAATGGAATTGGAGCGCAAAGACAAATTGCTAGAGTACAATGCGAGGCAAATAGTATGATGATACTGCACTGTACAAGAGTTAAAGAATTACCATTCAATAACGTGGTAACATGAAACACAACAAAAGAATTTTAAAATCTGCTCCCGGAGGGTGTGTGTGTGTGTGAATTAGAACAGAGAGAAAGAGCAAGGAAGAGGGGAGACTTGGGTATATAGGCTGGGGTGAGCTAGAGGTAGATTTCATTAAAATTGCCTTTATACAAAGTTAAGACGAAGACCGGATGATGAAGTGGTGGAACGTAGAGTATGTAAACAAAGGTATTGGGTTCACTGGCGACCCATCTTAATTATATATACCTGTCTGAATATTAGATAACTTTTACTGGATTTCTGAAGCAGAAACTGGCAGATTGTTAACTGTTTAACTGGTAATAGGTTAATTATTGGTCTTATATTTAATTTTTAATACATAATATTTCAGTTAATTGAGGTGATTCAACGCCATGTTATGAATCTCGAATACACTGTTAAACAGAGACCATAAAGGAACATTGGTCTTTTGCAAGGAAATCGTAAGTACAAAAACAAAACCTAAATAATTAAAACAGAGCAAATGAAATAATTAGTTGTTTAGCATGGCAGTCAGTATTAAGTCGTTCTATGTGCCCACATTGACATTAAACAATGATCGCCAACCACTTTCTTTCTCACCTTTTATCAGCCATCCTTTCTCATAAATATACTCCACAATAATTCTTCTATTCTATTTTAATTATGTGAGCAACTGAGACCCAAAACAAAAAATTCGAAACTTGCACTATTTTAGAGCAATGGTCCAGATTAACAAAGCTAGTTTCGCTATTTGATTTCACTAGCTAGCAGCATGTGCATGGTTCTTCCTGGTCTTGCACTCACAGACTTATCGTCAGATCTTAGCTTCAACAATCTGGCAAATTGCATCTTGTATATACAAGCTATATTGACTTACTTAAGGTTATCAAAGATGCAAGGAATATGTTCCATACTATTATCCCCAAACTTGTTACAGTTATATTTTATGTAAACCTGCGAATAATATCTTTCACATTAATTTCAGCTTTCCATATAATGTTTACTTAAAATAACAGAAAAGTTATTAACTATTTGACTGAAAGTATAATTGTTCATTCTCAAGAAAAATCAAAAATCACCGGATGATTGTAAATCAATGACAATTGAAAATTGTTTTTATGTTATTGCAAACACTATTCAAATGATAATTAAGATTTAAGGTGAAATTAAAACGATGGCTAGAAGAGTGTGTTGAGTAAATGGAACTGATAATGATCAGTTTTATTTGTGGAAAATATTCAGAAATGATTGTGATCAGCTGAATTTTAGGCTGAACGATTGCGAAACGTCGTTTCAAATAAAAAAACACTAAACTTATTTTGTGTTTTTTCACCCTGGAAACTTCCTGGTCGATAAGCCAGCAATCAGATACATCAGATAATATTAATTGATTTCTGATTTTACGTGAATTCAGTTAAATTATCTTTTAGAAGTTCCTTGAAATAGCAAATTAGATTTTAAGATCCCGGAGCGGCCCCCTTATATGTAATGCCCACTAATTTATTGTTGTTTCTATTAAGTACAATCAGCATTCAATAAAGTAAATTTAGCATTCAAATAATTACAAGATATTTAATAATTAATTTTAATATTAATTTTTCTTTTCTCACCTGCAGTTTTATACATCATGCAAATAAGATAAATACAGCATAAAAGTTTAAGGTCCCGATCAATCCTATTAATTAAATGTAACATATTGCAATATAATGTCTGTGATAGATTTCTTAACAATAAAATACTCGAACATCAATTGATAATAATCAACACTGAATTCATTAAAATAGTTTCTAGAGGAGATACCTTTTCTCCTTCAAATCCTCCACAACATGAAGAATTATCAGAGGAAGTATTCTGGCTAGAGTTGAATGGAGCAGGACCAGAGCATGCAGATGACTCATACATATTGTAGTGGTGGGTTTCTTTCAGGCTTGCATGTTATTTACATGTCCCTTATATTGAAAATTATTAAGTTAAAAAGTAAAGCTAATATTATAATTTAATATCAGTTTCAAAGGTATAAATAACATCATCTAAATTTGTAATATTAATAAGGTAACTTGGTATTTCCTAACAGAATAATAACTGAAAAAAATATTCTTTTTTATTTTATTTATATACAAATGTTCACCGTTATAATTCTTGCCATCAGCGTTCTCTAAATGATAACCCAAAGAATTATTATTAAAGAAGTCTAAGTTATATAACCAGTCACTTTCATTCAAGGAACCTATTAACCATATTATATCTTTGGTATTAAATACCTGCAATCCTACCGCATTACATCTCAGCTGACAAGCTTCTGACCAGTAAAGCACTACCGAGAAGACGAAAAATGTATCTTCCTGAAATTATCATTACACGATTGTTTTCCTCTCATTAGTTTCTCTTACTTGCTGTAAGAACAATTTTCCAATTGTTTCCAATCTTCGGAATCTAGTTGTAAGTGAAATTGTTTTTGAAAATCCTTGATTCAGAAAATAATAATTTGTAACCGAACAGTCGGCTACTACTAGCGATCCTAGTTTAACCTGGCAAGAACCATTTTTATCTTCTCCTATAACTAAAGATATGTTTACTGTATTATCTGGAAGTTTTATTTTAATTTTCTTGTGTACAGTTTATGTTTGTAAGTTGTATTTTAGTTTACATTTTCTTGTACATGTATTATAATTTTGTTTTATTAGTTTTCTGGTGTTATTTTAATTTTGCTTCCCTAATTATTATTGTAAATATTGTTTATAAATATTTTGGTTTATTGAAAATTATGCGTGAATTTGGCTGATTAATAATTGCTAGAACTGCCCTTCTCACCTGTATTATCTTAGTGCAAGATTTATAGTACAGACATTCTAGGGTATGTTTATTTGCTATTAAATTAAGTGATATACAAATTGGCTAGCCGGAACTAGCCTGGCATCCATCAAAATCAAAATACCTCACACCCATGCCTATATACTCATATATTACCGAAGACCTGAATATGGTCCTCATAAATCTGGCGCTCATCGTAGGGTCATGGCAGTGGATTTTGCATAATTATAACTTGGCTTCTTATTGAAGCTTAGGACAGCAGATTGTTTTAATGAAAACAACATCATTCTTGCTTCTATAACCCATCTCTAAAGGTTCTGGAAACTTGTCTTGTTCATCAATAAATAAAACAATGTTGCGTTTCAATTATTTCCTATTTAGTGATAATTAGTCATAATAGTTCTATGAAAGTAAATCAGCAAAAAAAAAATTGAGCAGTAAATCGTTGAGTACTGCGTTGTAGCCTGTCTCTGACATTGTTACTTCAACTAGAAATCTTTAATTTTATATAAATAAGTTTTGGTGCTGCAGCTTTAAATAACCAAGTATTATTCTTACTAAGAGACATACGATTCACAGAATCTGGAAATATTTCTACCAAAAAGTCATAGATATGAATGTTAATCAATCTCAAGCCGATTGAAGCTTAAACAAAAATTGCATCCAGTTTAATACATTTGTCTGATTTTCAAATAAACAGTTATTTTTAAATATTCTTTATATACTATGGACAGGAATAATAGATTAATTTTATTACTTATGTTTTAACTTACCAAGTTTGCCGAAGTTAACGGTCTGAAATATTAGTGCCTGATGATGTAGTTTATTGATGATTAGATAGAGTAGATTCTTTTAGCGGATAGTGCATTGCGACTGAAAGATCTGCTGTGCCCCCCGGAGATTTCTCAGTGCACTGCCAGCCTGACAACAGTGTTCTCTGGCTACTGAACTATATCGGGGGGTGAGCTATAGAGGATCCTAGAAAGAAAAAAATCTAAAGGCAGCATCGCTGTATTCGAACCTGGGACTTCGGCGTGGGATCGATCGTGCTACCACTGAGCTAATTCTTAAAAGAGGTCAAGTTTTGTTAAATTTCAAATTTGGATAATTTTTCTTCAGAGTTTTCAAATAAATATTTAGTTGGAATTTGAAGCTTAAAGAAAGAGAAATCGTTTTTGAGAAAGTCGCAAAAAATCTGGATAAAGTCATACTTTTGGTAGATGGATTTTAACTGAAAACTTACGTGACGGATGCATTGGCGATACCTATATGTTATATAATATTTGACATTCCTATGATTATACATTTTTGAGATAGGTTTTCTATCTCTCTCACTCTCTCTCTCACACATACACACCCACTCACCCCCCCCACACAAGCTTACACAGACACACACTCACAACCACCCACACACACAAGCACACTTACTTAACCGGCTGTACAGTCCAAGGTGAACGTTGGCCTTCCTAACAATTCCTCTCCAAGCATCTCTGTCCTGCGCTTTGCTTTTCCGATCACCACTCATGATCATTCACTCCGATTTTTGTCAGATAATCTTCTACGTCCTTGCTCCAACACATGTTCCAACATCCTCAGGTGTCCTACACACAAGCCACACAGAACGCCCACAAAATGCCCATACATAAGCTTTCCTCGACCAAGTCACTTCAGGGCAATGTACGGTTCTACCACCTATAGAACATTAAGTTACATTGAATGCAATGCTAGAATTCCTCGTTTGAAAAAAATGGAATTAAGACTTCACATTACAGTTCCTGAGTTTGTCAGAATGTCACGACAACGAATTTATTTGAAGTGGAATGCAAACTGCACACATACTTAAACCTTCCTCAATCTCTATTTGAAGCATTTCCCCAGAAAAGAGTATTTTAGTTAGACTATGGGGGTAGAGGAATGAGATAGTTTTATATCTATATTTTTACAACTGGTATTGTTTTCACAACTCTATTTTCTCAGTCACGATCTCTATTTTCACAACTGCACTGCAATATAGTCACCACCCTTCAACTACCTGATATGCCCTGAAAGCCAACGGGCGCTCCTAATCACCTAAACTTTAATTGAGGGAAACTAATGTTTAGTAAAAATTCAAATTTGATGGAAATTTATCAATTAAATTTGTGATAATCACAATAAAAGAAAGTCGTGTGACTACTACGTGTTTCATGCCAGATTTTGTTTAGTTTCATATATTTAAAATGGAGGTGAATCTCAGGTGTTTACATGGTATTGCCCAGACTGAATATCCAAACCATATTGGCACCTCAGTGGTTAGCGTAACATCCTAGTCTTCGAAAGCTCTAAATAATTTTCTCGAAAAATGTTTCAAAGTGATAGATTTCTGAATGTTTCTGAGAAAGTATAACAAGTTTGGAGAAACCCGCTGGTCCGTTGTTTAAACTTGTCATTCCAGATTGTAGGGAATTCGGGGTTGATTCTGCATCAGTAGTTTGATATGTCGGTCGTATTGTAATAGCCTTCTTCAGGGAATTGTTAGTTTCAGTTTTAAACCAATAACGAGTTTAAAACTCAAACTAGCAAATATCCTGAAGAAGCCTATTGTAATATGTGTGAGAAGTTCGGCTTATGCTAAATGACTGACGCAGTGTCACCACGAAGATCCTCGAGTTTCGCATGACAATGGATAGCCTGCAAGATCACTTCTAATTGTTTCTGCAAGTAGGAGTTTTCACTAAAAATGTCAATCCCTTTTTTTTAAAAAAATAACAAAAAGAGATTTCAAAATTAATTACAAACTAGTTGTATGAAAGAGTTAGATAATTATAGATGTAATATTATGAAAAGGAATAGATTTTGGTATTAAGTTTGCACTTAGTGCGGACGAGAGAAAAAAGTTTATTTCCCAGCTTAAGTTATATGTATAACTTTGAGACCAGGTTAAAATGGATTTAAGCAAAGAAGTGATGGAAAGCGGAGGGGGAATGAGCTGGAGTTGCTTAAAGAGGGAGTTTTACTTTCAAAAAGCTGCTAAATATTTTTCTGTCGAGGAAGATGTGAGAGAGAACGCTGGCACAAATGAGAAACTCTCAGGAATGGAATAATTAATCGTCTCTGGAAGCTGCCAATCTTGCATTACCTCGCCTATCCGTGCGCCACAAGGGGCTGAACTCAGGCCAGCCACTGAGTGAGACAGAGCCAGCAGGCCGGGCGCGACATTATAGAAATGATTAATGAATATGCAATATTCACAAGGCCGAGGTAATGATAGACTGGAGGTACAGCTAACTTCAGGTTATTGGTATCCACTCCACCCAACTAATTAGTGAACACCCGCTCATTTGAATTCACTTTACCAACCTATCTATTGCTTCTCTTTCTAATATCGCACTAATTAATGCTAAAGAAGCACATAGTGTCCACAATTCTTTATTTCTATATATATATACCGCAAAAACATGCTATTATTTTTTACATGCACCCGAAAAAAATTGGTTTACTCAAGGACAAAAGTATAACATTTCCGCAATTGTGTCTGGGTTCGATTCTATCAAGCATAATTTTATATTAATAAACATAGAAATTTTGGAGTGAAAATCTTGCTGCAGTCTAGTTCACAACAAACTGGACAACTTTCCTTCAAACTTCGAATTTTTACTAAATAGTTCATAATATTGTGCAGCTGGGGGGAGGCCTTCACAGCCACCAAAATAATATTTACGGAAAGAGTTTCAAACAAAATATGGAATGTTTATTTAGTAAACACAGTTTAGAGACGCCACTGGTTGTCACCGTGAAAATTACAGATAACTAAAAGAACCATAGAGAAAATTCACAATTCCAGTCAATCGATTTTCTTTAAACTTAGAAATTGAGACCACTTTAATTTAATTAACATTATAAGGTGGAAGACCAGTCAAACATCCTGAAGTGGCAGAGGGAAGTCTAGATAAGATAACATTAGCAAAGAGATGGCATGAGCCTTTTTCCACCGCGATCTACATTAGGGAGTCTTAGATGGAGTCTGTCACTCCCTTCCTCATAACCACCCTAAAATGATTTTTTTTTTTTTAGATAAATATTTACAATGGAACTTATAGATAAACATTTGTGAACTAGGCATATGAAATTTAAGGCCATTTTCAGGTAATTTGCAAAAAAGAAAATTGAAAATCTTTATAATAAAGTGGTACTTCTGGTTGAGAAATTTTGACAAGACAACAAATTGACTAGATTTCAATAAAATGAAAGAGTCTAAATCTTAGTTATGAATATAACTGTAAGTCTGGATAGCTATAAATGAATCTGAAGAAGCTGTTTACGGACAACGCGATAAAAAAAACGACTTATTAATCTGAGAATGAGTCTTTCAGAGTATGAGAAGGAATATAATGAATGCTGATCTGTTAGGTTCTTGCGGCCGTTTTCATGCAAAACATTTGAGTTTCCGGGTCAGTGGTTAGCTAAAAACGACGTTTCGTCCATGTTGCAATGAGTCTCTTCAGGGTCATTACACCTTGAAAGCCAATAAGGCACTGAACCTTGGTAAAGAAAGGGCGTGACTGCTTCGTCCCCACCGCCTTTGGGAGGTTTTTAGCAATCCATTGAGGCGGTTTCAACCGGGAAACTCAAATGTTTTTCATAATGAATGCTTATGGCAACAGTGCAGGCGATAAGAGAGTAGCGAAATCAGTATCGTTTTGTAAGTCAGCAATGATTGTGAGGACAACAATGAAATCCATAAGAAATCAGGTATTCTAAGCAACTATTCAGAAATTCTAAGCAACTATTAGATGATTTTCCCATTCTTAATTAGTGTTTAGTTAGCAAGCGCACCAACAATGTTGAATACAAATAATTAATTAAATAGATTTAAGGAAATAACATAAAAACATCTTTTAGATTTTACGTTTGTTGATTTGTGCCAAGAGAACATGTCATTTGTAAATATGTACCTTCGTAATTTATAACATGCTTCGTTCGGAAAGCTTTAATCTCATCTTACTGAACGTTTGTTTCATTTCAGCGACTTTCTCTAAAACGGTTTGAATAATTTTCTCCAATTTGTAATATTTAATGACATACCTATCTATATATATTATTAGTTTTACATAAAAGTTCTACACCAGTTTTTACTTTTGCTTACTGCTGTAAGAGAAAATAATGCAATCGGAACAAATCTTCGAAATTGAATTTTCACCAGAAATAGAAATTCTAAAGTCCGCTGAGTTCAAAAAATGTTTTTAGCGATTGGTCCGTTTATAATTGTAAAGGTAAATATTTCAAAAATAAGAAATGCAGTAAGCTCTAACTTGATATTCTGCTTAATATTGAGAATAGGTTTCTATTGGTGGCGTGTGGTAAGCACACTGCGGTTCCCTCGCCGTTTAGTTCTGACCTTCGCTACCTAGGTGCGCTACTAACTGTAGCTTCCCACTTTTCCCAGAATGCTGGGTCAACACAGACTTTTCCTTCACGGAAATCTAACCCTGAATCTCGTACATGATAAATATCATTTTAATTTCAAAGATTTTTCCAAGAAAATTGAATTTACGTCGGTCTGAGAAGTGTTGCAGCGGAAACTTTTCCCTGAAGTTTCATTAAATTAAATTTACGCGTTTACAGTTATAATATTGAGTCTATAATGCATTGTTAAAATTCCATGTTAGAAGAAAATCGGAAGTGCGATTTTACGTAATACCTTATTTAATTTTTTTGTAATTTTCTTGAAATCGTCTAATGATTTGCATTAGAGTTCTTTTACATACGACTCATATATGATGCTATTATTAGCTAGAAACTTTATTATATCTAGGAACATGTAGCCTGAAAAAGTGTGGTTCCAGGCAGCTGAGACATGAAACTTCCCTCTATTATTCGTGAGAAAAATCTGTTTTAATACTGATGGCGACCGCCAGGGCAAGTGTGCCTCATATAGGACGGCTCGTCTGTATTACCATGTGGTTCCAGAATAACGCATATCCTGCCATCTTCATCTATTGTTTATCGGTACAACTAGATTTCCACCATGTATTGGCAGTTAAGAGAACTAAAACGGACAATAAAAACTACGGCTTTTAAGAAAATTTATAAAAATCATATTACTTAATGAATGGCCTTGGCTCCTCAAGACAAAACTTGCTATGCGAATGATTATAACAAGCCATGAGCCTTGATTTGAGTATAATGAGTTCTTCCTTCACACCATGCTGATTCTTCTGAACTAACTTTTGTTAAATTATAGTAGCATTATATGGGCAACGAATTCGAACTTAACTCCCTCCCCTGCGGTAGCTTTCATTCTAACGAGCACCAAGTACTTCATCACATACCACACATACAAACATACACATCTCATGTGGGGACTTTTGTGAGATGTAGAACCGAATAGAAAGGTGTAAAGTGTTCAAAAGATTCCTTACATCATTTCACTCAATGCACAATCTTAACCATAGCAATATCTTCTTCTTCTATATAACCTTTCAAAGAGGTTTCCAGTGAACAGGCACATATCGTGAGGAAATTCTGTTTTAATACTGATGGCGACCGCCAGGCAAGGCATGCCTCATATAGATCGGCTCGTCTGTATTAAGCTGTGGTTACATAATAACGCACACCCTGCCATTTTCATCTAGTAACAGCCAAACACATACACAGACAGAACCACACACACGCACATGACGGTTATAGATGTGTGAGTGCAGCTTAGTAAGTCTGTACATCCTGCATACGAGCACATTGCATTGAATATATATATATATATTATATATACACATATATCTAGGAGCGTAACTTACTTGAAGCAAATAAGTAAGCGGTCCCTCTACCCTGCTCCACAAACACACATTACATCCTCACACAACAGCCAGACAGGCAGAGAACGTAAGACTGCTCTCTGTGACTGAGCAGACCTAAATTCAATTTCCACAAATGAACCATCCATTCATTTGGGGTTTCTGATTAGATTTCCTTGATTGACTTCAGTCCTTTTCCAATCTCTCTCACTCCTCTCTCCTTCTATCGTACTCTGTGGTAGCAGCGCTCATACCCAACTAACTGACAAACAAACATACGTACATATACACCACATTTCTGCTTGCATTGTTTTCATATTGTGTGAGTGTGTGTGTGTGCGTGTACATGATTCCAAATACACTAGGAAAACCTCTTAATCTAAATTGGGAACTAAACTGTAATCTAGTTAAATATTCAAAGGTATTTTATATATATATATGACCCGGAGAAGGGACACCTTGCCATTGTCAGTATGAGATTAGAGGTGCAAATCTATCCGATCAACTACACTAACAAGCCGGTATCACCAAACACTACATACAACTTGTTTACATATTAATCGATCTTGTAATATTCATCTTCTCTTTTAAAATTAATGACTTTAATATTAATGTTATTTATAAATAATTCCTATTATAATAAGAGCTGTAACAAAATATTAATTACTAAAAAAGAGAAATGCAAATATTAGCGATCTTAAGATATATAAAAATCTGTTGGTGAACACTCACATGATTCTATTCAATACAATTCAATAGGAACATTTTCTTTAAAATTATTATGTCTATAAACGTTTAAAACAGCCGACCATAAAACATGAGGAAGGGAAGGAAGTTATTACGTACAACTCAGTTTGAAAATTATCGAAGCGCCCTCTATCGCAAACAAAACCTGTCGCGGCAGTTTAAATTTTAACCTAACTGATGGGGGCCCACCCTAAAATTAGTTTTTCCAAAAAATCTTTTAAATAAATTTATGAAATTGTATCTGTGCAGTGAGCTTTTCAGTTTAAAGGAAATCGTTGTAGGCGTTTTCGATAAAATTACAAAATCTATTCAGTAAAGTCATCTGTTCCCCGTGAAAATTCAATAACGAAAACTTGTCACGATCGCATACTGGGAATAAGAGAAAGTAAACATTCGAACGATTTAATTCTAGCTCCGCTTTGACCATAAACTATTGAATTTCTGCAGATATTCATGTAAAATAACGAACAAAATTTTGGTGTGAAACATTCACATGAATTTCTTTCAATGTAATTCTCCCAATTCAATTGACAAATTTTTTACAATATTGAATTTTCAATAAACGTTTAATTGCCAATGAATAAGAAAATTTCTTAATCGCTTCACATTCATAAATAAGAATAACTTCCGGAATTAGCTGTAAGGACGTATAGTAGCAATACTGTATGACAATTGAATTACCGGCTGTTGAATAGATAAGGTTTGCGAATCTGGTAGATGTGTTTGCAGAAAGTGCAGCATACATTGTACAGCGATAAATTCAATAAGAGAATGTACGTTGGAGCAGTAAGTGTGAGCTGGCTGAACAATGACATCGTGAGAGCTCTTATTTCTAGCGACAATGCCACATTTCCTTTTACACTGCATACTAGTAAAATAGATTTTCCCTAATAGCAGGGATGAGCGCGAGCTCCGGTACTGCCCTCTAGTGGGATTTAAAAAAAAAACTGTAGCAGTAAGTGAATACGCTGCATGTGTTGAAACTTTCACTCTGACTACACTAGCACTTCCACCGACTAGATCTTGAACTACAGTGCAACAGGCACTCTCTTCTTTGTCACCTATCCAACAGATAGCTCACTAATCAACTAAATTATCTCTGTCAGACTGTGCTGCAACGAAGTTTTACCCGACTGATGTATCCAATTTCGTACATTTTTGCTGGAATTCGTTTTAATAAAAACGAAAACTGTTGTCCTCTTTAATAAAAAAGCGTTGAAACACCAAAATAATAAGTAATGCTTTTAGTGACATCATTAAAACTTGTTTGTTTGTTTTGAATATGCTTCATAATGAAACTTTTAGCGTTCTAGAACTGCGTCAGTTAAATTTTGAGGTCTGAAGCCATATTGTCTCGCAGTAAACATTTTATTTTTATTTAGATAATACATTATCCGCTCGATTAACATTTTTTTCTAAAATCTTCTTCCAAACCGGAAATAAGATGATTGGTCGAAAGCTATCCGGTCTTTCTACATTTTCTTTTCCATTTTCAGTACTGCATTAATTATTACCCTTTTCCACTGATTGGGAAATATTCCTTTCCATAGGCCTGCGTTGTAAATACTGGTCAGTCATTTAGGGAACAAGTCAAAAACTTGGAGAATATCACATTAACGCCTCACAATCTTTGCCAGGCGTCTTTTTTGGATTAAGTCTGTATTACTCTTTTATGTTGTACAGGCTCTGTGATTCCCCCATCGTCTGGAATAACAATATCTTGATTCAATAAATTTCTCTTTTTTATTCGAAGGATCTTTTGATGTTCAGTTTTACTGACTTCCAGGTCAGGAGGAAAAAATTTTTTTTTTAATATTTCTGATAATTCATGCATGTCAGATTCGAATTCTTGTTTATCACTTTTTACTGTCCATAAAAACAGATTTTTTTTTACCTAAACAAGATTTATAAACAATTTTCCAGGCTTTATTTTTTCCCAAATTGCAGCAGACACATTTCCAAGAATTTATATTGGCCAATAAATCTTTTGTTTAAACTTCGTTCCAGATTTATAATATTCCCCTTTCCTAATTTCACGCAAGTTTTGATCACTTTTAGTTCTCTGATAGTATCATCTATTCCTTTCTTCTGAGATATTTCAGTTCCTCATTTCAACAGCAGTTTTTTTTTTTTTGTACAACCCGCGTTGGAATAAGGAATGACTTTTTAGCAGATGATATTATTGCGTCGTCAACTGATGCTATGGACCTGATCAAGTCATTTGATGTTTCTATGGAATTTTACAGTTCACTAACCAAATTAATAATTTCTTTGCTTGGGAGCAAATATCTGACTTGTCAAATTAGTTGCAAATAACTCCCGTTCAACTTTTTTTGTAAAAGAATTCAGCATCTAATTATTTTTATTATAGCTGCTCATTTTGTTGTAATCGTAAAAATGATATATCTGTGGTCAGATAAACTTTCTTCTGAAAAATTTTCCTGTTTAAATAATTTAATATTAATAATAAACTATTTTTCCAACACTTTTCCTCTTGAATTTGATACTCTATCAAACAAATAATGGGATCGAGCATGCTATCCATCTCAATAAGTAGATAATATTTATTCTTATGATGATTTAGGGTAGTTTCAAATCTCATTATGTGTGCATGTCCGAACATGCCGAAATAATTACAATTTTTATTTCACAAAATTTCAGCTATCATGAAATCTTTATCTGGAAATTGGCTTAGAATTTCTTCTGGTATTTTATCCGTCGTAGCAAGCATATTTATTTTCTTGCAGACCGGTATCGGATTTTCATCCATCGTCAGAGCAAATTCACCAAGTTCGTGTAGAGAGTTCACTTCAACGTAATGTTTCTGTTACTTGTTACCCACACTTGTTGGTTGTATATCATTGGTTGTAGATTTACAACCAACAAGAGTGAGTAACAGAACATTACGTTGAAGTGAACTCTCTACAAAGAACTTGGTGAATTTGCTCTGACGATGGATGAAAATCCGAAACCGGTCAGCAAGAAAATAAATATGCTTGCTACGACAGATAAAATACCAGATGTAATGTGGCTTAGAATTGTTCAGCATCTATTTTATTTGTTGTGATGGTTGGTTCCGCAGAGCTGGAAAGCATCAGAGACATCTTCCGTGGTAGCCTGCTTCATTTGATGACCACAAAATGAAGCAGGCTACCACGGAAAATGTCTCTGGTCTATTTTATTGTTGGCAATTAGAATTGCTGATCTTTTTCTGCTATTTCCTAATTCTAATATTTTATAATAAGATAATCCGCAAATTTTGTTTTTAATACTTTATAGTTCTGGAATTAATACAAGATCTATGTTTTGTCTGTGAATATACTCTAATAAATAATTGGTTGGACGAACTTGGTGAATTTGATACGAAATTGGAATTGAAACGTACTTAGTGAATTTGCTCTGACGATGGATGAAAATCCGAAACCGGTCAGTAATAAGAGGAATATGCTTGCTACGACTGATAAAATAACAGATGTTATCCAGCATTGCGGATCCAGCATTGCGGTTATCCACATATTCAACAAATAATTGGTTGCTTTAATTGAACGTTCCAAATTACTTTGTAAGAATTTTAGAGTAAGATTACTATTTTTTTTTTATTCTGTAATTTACTGCTCATAATCGATATTTCTTCATTTTGTTTTCCAAATAACTGGCAGCTTTAGTGTAACTTATAACATGTATCGAATGTTGTATGATCGATAGCAGCCTTTCTGTTTTGGCGCCATATATTATATTGTTTACAATATATATATATATTACATATATAATATTGTTTACAAAGGCCTTTGTTTGGGTGGTGCATTCGTTCGTGTAATGATTGCCTGAGCACAATGGTTCTTTAATTCTGCAGTTTTTTGTAAATGACCTATCCTTGAACAAGTTAAACATCTAGTATTCTAACATATTTCTCTACATACATATAGAAAACATAAGCTTTATTTTTGAGTTAATTATATGATGGTATAAGGTATGTGAAATTTCAAAAATTATATTACGATAGTTATATCGTATATTCTCCCAAACAAACTTTGGTTTAAATCAGTATCACAAATGCATAGTCCGGAATTTTTCTCAAAAGATATCATCAGAGAATATGAAAAAATCAGGTTATGTTTTGAATACATAACCTTGGTTGATACTTTTTTCACAGGCATTGCGTAAATTATTCTTATGTATTAAACTTATACCTTAAGATATTTTTTTCCATCTCATTTTTAGTCGAAGTTTCAATTATTACTGCTCCCTTGGTAGCTTTACGAAATTTATTAAGCTCACTTAATAGATAAGAATCAATGCTTTCGTAACCAAACTGAGTATGACATCTCCTAAAGTTCATTTTCGCATAACTCACTAAGAGGGGTATTATAAGAACTTAAAACTAGTCTTATCCATATATCGATCAACCGTGGCTGCTTCGAACTTATGCTGTTCATGCTATTCAGCTTCTTATTTTACCCCGATATTGCATTTCTTTACCCAGATCAGCATATCCGAAGCTACCTGCCTCCTTCTCTTGACGACATATGTGGAGTAATTCTCCGTGTGGAATCTTTCGGCGTTTATTAAAAAGAATTACTTATTTTGTTTTTCTTCCTATCTATGTTCCAAAAAAAATAAAGCTTCATACATATTGTAAATGGCACAGTCACCTATTTCGAATCGGCAAAGAAGTTTCATTTCTACAGTCTTAAGCACATGCAATTTCGTTCACTGAAACTTATCAGTTCACCAATTCTTTCTTTCTTAATGGATCATTATTCTCATTGATTAAATAGGTACAAAGTTATAAACTAACACTTGCTTTAGAAGCATTTTTCTTCAAACCCAAACTTAAAGTTTGACTAATTATTGATTAATATTTTACGTAATATATTTAACACACTTTCAGGAAGTGACACTAACTTGTACACCATCTTGACGTGTTGACGTGTTGACGTGTTGACATCTTGACAGAAGGGATTTATGCCCCAGAATTACTTGCTAAGGCGTGGAATCTTGGTTTACTTCTCGGGGTAACGTGAAACTGTGGTAAGCTATCTATGATGTCATATGTGCCCAAAGTGTCCTGACGAACCTCCTTATGACGTCTATTTTAACTTGCGATGTTTCCTGCAAAGGAGCCATTAAAACTATCAGCAGTGCACCAACTGAAATATTTCCGAACAAACTCAAACTCATCTATCTAATGAATAGCTTCAGCATTACATTTTTCATAATAGCGATTGAATCTGCTCAAATTCATTTTAATATAACACAATTATATTTTAAATGTAACGTCACTGATTCCTCGGAACCACTAAAAAGTATTTTTCCCAGAAAAAATGTTTCATGTAATAGTACATACCAGTTTATATCAGTGTAGTTGGCATTCCAAATAAAGATAACATAATTCTTTCGTTAATTCATTTTGCTGTTTTAAATTGTTATAGTCGTTTTCCAGAAAATTTCCAGAGGGATAGTGAAACTATTATCAAATTCAATTGCAATCTAAAATGCATCTCGAGTGGACATAATGTTATTGTGGCTGTGGTAGATCGATCGCGGAACTGTTTTTATTTTGCATTTCATTCGTGTATTAAAAGATGAACTCAGAGCGAAACTAATTCAATATGAACAACTTTCATATCCAGAATCTGTAGGCCAAGCTAGATTTTTGGAATCATCACGACATACAAGCCAACTAATCGACTGGAAGGACATTGAAAGCAAATTCAAAAACTGGACAAAACAAGTAAAAAGAAGAAGTAGGTAAAGTTTATTCTAAATTTTTAAAGGGTAAATATTGCAGGTGTGCTTCAGAAGATCTCAGGGCAAATACCTGCAAATTTTGGATAGTAACTTGCAACTTTTGTAGAAAAAGGAACACTTAGAGCAAGCGTGCTTACCAAGAAGACAATGAAACAATGTAAAAAAGCGACAAAACTGGTATGAATGAGATCAAAGAGCGCAGCAGCAGTTGGTCTGGATTCAAGGAGACCTCGTACAAGAACTTGCGATCTCAGGTATGAGGATTGGTTGTACATTAAAGATAAGTTGAATGAAATTACTGAAAAATTTGAAAACGTTCAGTTGGACATAGAGAATATAGCAGAGGAAGAAACATTAATTTAATATTTACATTTTAAGAACAATTTTCTTTTTTTTTTCAATTTAAAGCGTTAACATCGGTCTCGGTCATTGGCGCCGGAAGCCTTCTCAATGCATTGCCTCCGGATAATGTTCTCTCGTACAGACAACACTGCCCACTACAACCAACAAATTGACCAAGTACATAGAGAATTGTGAGTTAATGTCAAAATAAAAATTAATGCTCTGAAACCACGTCCGTCAAGTTGGACTGGCCACCATCGAATTTTTAAAAGATTTTTTGCACATCGTTAGTGCCGCGTTTGTGCCGGCGATCTGCAAAATTTCAGCGTTTGTGCCGTATAATTAGCAGAGTTATTAAAGAAAGAATGTGGCCAGCCCAACTTGACGTCAAGTTAGACTGGCCACCAATTTCTATTTGACTTTTGAAAATTCTTTTTTTACCAATCGTTAGTGCTGCGTTTGTGCCGGCGATTCACCAAATTTCATCGTTTGTGCCGTAAAATTGAAAAAGTTATTAAACAAATAAAGTGGCCAGTCCAACTTGACGTCAAGTTAGACTGGCCACAAAATTTCTATTCACTTTTTTCAACTTTTCTTTTTGCTAATCGTTAGTGCTGCGTTTGTGCCGGCGATTCACCAAATTTCATCGTTTGTGCCTTAAAATTGACAAAGATAATAAGAAAAAAAAGTGGCCAGTACAACTTGACGTCAAGTTAGACTGGCCACAAAATTTCTATTCACTTTTTTAAACTTTTCTCTTTGCCAATCGTTAGTGCTGCGTTTGTGCCGGCGATTCACCAAATTTCATCGTTTGTGCCTTAAAATTGACAAAGATAATAAGAAAAAAAAGTGGCCAGTACAACTTGACGTCAAGTTAGACTGGCCACAAAATTTCTATTCACTTTTTTAAACTTTTCTCTTTGCCAATCGTTAGTGCTGCGTTTGTGCCGGCGATTCACCAAATTTCATCGTTAGTGCCTTAAAATAGACAAAGATATTGACAAAAAAATGTGGCCAGTCCAACTTGACGTCAAGTTAGACTGGCCACAAACTTTATTTTCACTTTTTTCAATTTTTCTTTTTACCAATCGTTAGTGCTACATTTGTGCCGGCGATTCACCAAATTTCAACGTTTGTGCCGTAAAATTGACAAAGATATTGACGAAAAACTGTTCGTCGTACTTGAAAACCAAAGGCCATGGCTGCGGGTAATATTTGAAAGTGTGCGCGTGCTCCACTGACCACCAACGGCCCTTATCAGGGCCACCAACTAAAATGTACTAGCCCTCGATTTCTAATCAAATTTCTGGAATTTTTTCTTCGCTAATCTTAAGTGATTCATTTGTGTCAGTGATCCACCAAATTTCAGCGTTTGTGCTGCAAAATTGACAAAGTTATTGAGGCGTCAAGTTAGACTGGCCACCAATTTAAATTCACTTTTTTAAACTTTTCTCTTTGCCAATCGTTAGTGCCGCGTTTGTGCCAGCGATTTACCAAATTTCATCGTTTGTGCCGTAAAATTGTCACAGATATTGACGAAAAACTGTTCGTCGTACTTGAAAACCAAAGGCCATGGCTGCGGGTAATATTTGAAAGTGCGCGTGCTCCACTGACCACCAACGGCCCTTATCAGGGCCACCAACTAAAATGTACTGGCCCTCGATTTCTAATCAAATTTCTGGAATTTTTTCTTCGCTAACCTTAAGTGATTCATGTTTCTAATGGAGTTTCGGGGAAATTTTAGTGCTGTGTTTGTGACGGCTAATCGTTACTTTCTTTGATTTTGTTTACAGAGGCTCTCATAAGACCATTGATTTAAGAACTGATTCGATGTGGTTTTGAAGTGGTGTTGTAATGTTTCTCTGTAAAGTGTGGTTTTATTAAACCGCTTTTATAAATTGAAGCCAATTGACGTTTAGTTAATAAAAGAATGTTTAAAGAAAATTTTTCGCTAATCACTACCAAAATTACAGTAAGGGATGCCCTTGTCAGTGTTTAGCAACAGTTTTTTCTTTTCTTTAAGCATCCTTTACCTAGTCCATTAGTGGCTAGTGTATTAATTATAATATAACACGGCTGTTATAATTCCAACAGTAGCTCATTCTTATTTAGACATTTATATCAAGGCGATTTGGAAGGTTCAATTTATTTGCAAAAAACGTGGATCAAATTGAGTTAAAATTAGTTAAACTCTTGATCTTTCTAATACAGAGTGTTATTAATATAGAGGTTGCTATTAGTATCTGCGCCTTTTCTAACATTGATTGCATTTTTGATTTTTTTTTTTGTTGTGTATATTTTAAACAAAGTAGGTTTTTTGTTTTGGTTTGTTCTAATGTTTACTATTTTTATTTAATTTCCTTGTTTATCCTGGCGTTTTTATTGTTAAAGTTATTTCTAACTAATGTACTGTCACTTTTGTTTTGATGTGTATCTAATATGTTGTTTTGATGTGTATCTAGTATCTCTATTTAAGCTTGTCAATGATCAAATTTAATTTCTTTACAAAAGTAATTCATGAAAATATTATATGGTTATATTAATACTAATGCCATGATTTATTAATAATGATACCATTTTTTTAAAGTTTCAATGTTACCGTCTGTTTTCATCATCAAATTCGAATTATATTGTTATATTATATAATATTGCGACATTAAATGTGAAACTGAAATAAGATATTGACATAAATTTAGTGAAATAGTGAAATCTAAATTCATGTAGTAAGGATAGCTGCTAGTGCATTATTTCTTGCGAGTTTTACAAATAAACGTGCTTGAACAGGGATAGTACTCAGGGAGAAAATGTACCACGCAATTTAAACACTACTTATATTAGTGTAAATGTATGCAATTGAATAGCTATCAATGTAGCAAATTTTCAATTAATGCAATAAAGCATATTCATTATTGCTCAATATATATATATATATATAAATGTAAATTTTAAAAAATCAACTTTTCCTGTTACTTACTCTAACTTAATTATTGCATGAACTTATTTCATAAGTAGAACAAAGTTTAATAAATCTACACAATTGCCTAATTACGTAAACGTTGAGTGGTTGAAATGGAATTCTTTTCCAAGGAATTGTAAGGTTTTGATAATAATCTGTGCAAAATGTGTGTCTAGTGCTTCGTTTTTATTGACAATTCGGCAGTTGTTCTGCAAAATTGATAAGTAAATAAATGCAATGGTTGTGTTCATGTACATATCAATGACACATCCATTTTGTGTTTTCAAATGTTTTTTTTCAACCGCTGCTAGTGGTTCTGTTTAAAACATTTCTTTCGGTCTAGTTATCATCTAAGGGGATTTGATGGAGCGATGGTGGTCATATTTTCCTTTCAAGTTCTTTTTCAATTTATTATATATAATTGTTTCTTCATAATAAATAGACTATATATGTTACTAATATTTTGAGTTTGAAGAAAATCGGTTCATCGGAAATACATTTATACTGAACAGTTTTCTCCATAAAAACGAATGTCATTAAAATTTTATACTAAACGTGAATGTCGGGATGTATAATTTCGTTTGAATCGTTGTTCCGAGAAATTCATTAAAAATTTGGATTATGGGCTTTACTCAAAAAAGTCATTTTATTAACTTTTGATTCTTCCATTAAATACGTGTAATAAATATAAATAAATTAAATCTAAGTATTTAGTAATATTTAGCCACTAATCTCGATTGATGCTCCTTTCTTTTTTAATTCTTTTTTCTACCCCTTTTAGCTGAATCAGTTTTTTCTTCTTGAGTCACAGGTGATTATGATTAACGCTGTTTTTTATTGTCCTCGAAATAACAAGCATTTTACTGTTTTTATAGCCAAGTTTCATTTGGACTGCAGTTTTACAAAGATAGAAACCAGCATTTTCCCTTGCTTTGCCATTATGATTCTTGTGAAATATCCATTTCTCTATATCATAATCTATCAACAAACATTTGCGTAAAACTTTTTATAGTGTTTGCAGGTCTGTAATAACAAATTATTGTTTTTTTTTCATTTGGCATTGTTAAGTCGTACCCATTATCAGGAAGTTTTCCCTTTCACTTTATTAATTACGAATATACTGCCCAATTTTCAGGGATATTCCTTGAGTATTTATTACTTACATTGATATGTCCGCGAGGTACACTAAGCCTGTGTTTATTAAAGGGATATTAGTTCGTTTAGAGGTTAACAAAAAATAGGATAAGAGAGAATGGAAATCTAATATTGTCAATCTATCTCTTGCGGAAAATTGGAAAGTTCCATTATTGTTTGCTATTCTAAAAGCAGTTAGAAAAAAAGAGAAATTAAAAATTGTGTTCTATTTGTGTTCGTTTCGTGTTTTTATGGTCAGTTAGCATGAAAATTTAGAATGAATCGTTGGGTCCGTAATGCTGCATAAAAACATAATGCAAATTTAGAGTTGATAAAAAACTGGTTCATTTGTGGTCCTACTTCTACTTTTCATCAATATTAAAAGAGCTTCTTATGAAACATGGCTTCTGTCTGGTTTTCTCACCTTTAAATGACAGATCTTATGCAAAGGCTTGTGCATGAGACTGTGAAGCTTGTACAATGTGGTTAATATTTGGTGGCCCTGAAAAGGGCCGTTGACAATTTTTTTTTAACAACGCTACTTTGGAACTTAATTCTTTTTGGGCGCAGCCTTTGTTGTTGCTGCTGGCTTCTTCGGCTTAGCCGCTTTTTTGGTTTAGGAGCCTCGGTTGTCTTTGCCTTGGGAGGAGCAGCATCTTTCTTCTTCACTGGAGATGCTTTATCTCAGCAGTCGGCTTTTTGTTTTTAACACTTCCTTCCGACCCTCCGAGTCTGAAAGGCTGCGCTCTATTGCCAAGCTCATAAGCGATGGGCCGGACCATAAAGTAGACATGGCCTCAATATGCCTTTTGTGAACAACTAATAACATGGGTACAATAGATCAAATAAATGGTCGCGGTACAGAACCCTAGGAAAAAAAAATAAAATAAAATAACATGGGGCGAGTGTTCATTTCACAAAATTTTTAATTTTTATAACATTATTTATAAAAAGTTAAGAACTTTTCAAATGCATAGACGTTTTACCCATAATTCCAACTTTATTAACTATATGTTTATTACGGAAAATAAGAATAAGGTATTACATAATTCGATGTTAAAATGACGAATGGGCTGAACTTAAGGGTCACACTGAGTTATTATTTATTAATAACTTCTTAAAATTCCAGAAATATTATTATCTATTTTATTTATGTTATTCTTAATAAACTCTAATACCGAAAGCACTAAAAATTTTCTACTTATGTACTATTTTACAATATAAAATTTACACTCAAAGTTGGCAAGAATATCACTTTGGATTTGTTTGTGAGCTGCACTTCCACATTGCAGGAGGTATTTGAGAAATGAAAAAATACTCTTAATATTTAAATATTAATTCATTTTTAACCATTTTGATGTCATATTTTATGAAAAGGTTTGTATGTTTCTTTAATGCAACTCATCAGTACCCTAGTAATTGCGATTATGTACAGTTTGCATTTACTTGGCAATATAGAGCAGTTTTTTTTCTTAACGATTTCAAAAATTCATTAATACGAGAAGAACATGTGTTGATTATTATAAGATATTCTTTATAAGCTTTGTGTTTGCTAAAATTTTGATTCATTTAATATTTCAAATCCTACTAGAAGCTATTTCCACATTAACCTGTCAGTTAAAAAGAATTTTCAAAAGTTATGCGATAAAGTTGGACTGGCCACTTTTTTTTCTTAATATCTTTGTCAATTTTATGGCACGAACGATGAAATTTAGTGAATCACTGGCACAAACGCGGCTCTAACGATTGGCAAAGAGAAAAGTTTACAAAGTGAATATAAATTTTGTGGCCAGTCTAACTTGACGCATCAATAACTTTGTCAATTTTGCAGCACAAACGCTGAAATTTGGTTGGTCGCTGGCACAAATGAATCACTTAAGATTAGCAAAGAAAAAAGTTCGAAAATTTGAATAGAAATCAGTGGCCAGTAAATTTTAGATGCTGGCCATGAAGAGGGCCGTTGGTGGTTAGTGGAGCGGGGCACTTTCAAATATTACCCGCAGGCATGGCCTTGGTTTTCATGTACGACGAACAGTTTTTCGTCAATATCTTTGTCAATTTTACGGCACAAACGATGAAATTTGGTGAATCGCCGGCGCAAATGCAGCACTAACGATTGGTAAGAAAAGAATTTTCAAAAGTTAAATATAAATTTGTGGCCAATCTAACTTGACGCCTCAATAACGTTGTCAATTTTGCAGCACAAACGCTGAAATTTGGTGGGTCGCTGGCACAAATGAATCACTTAAGAATAGCGAAGAAAAAATTCCAGAATTTTGATTAGAAATCGAGGGCCAGTACATTTTAGTTGGTGGCCCTGATAAGGGCCGTTGGCGGTCAGTGGAGCACGAGCACTTTCAAATATTACCCGCAGCCATGGCCTTTGGTTTTCAAGTACGACGAACAGTTTTTCGTCAATATCTTTGTCAATTTTACGGCACAAACGTTGAAATTTGGTGAATCGCCGGCACAAATGCGGCACTAACGATTGGTAAAAAGAAAAATTGAAAAAAGTGAAAATAAAGTTTGTGGCCAGTCTAACTTGACGTCAAGTTGTACTGGCCACTTTTTTTTCTTAATATCTTTGTCAATTTTAAGGCACAAACGATGAAATTTGGTGAATCGCCGGCACAAACGCAGCACTAACGATTAGCAAAGAGAAAAGTTTAAAAAAGTGAATAGAAATTTTGTGGCCAGTCTAACTTGACGTCAAGTTGGACTGGCCATTTTATTTGTTTAATAACTTTTTCAATTTTACGGCACAAACGATGAAATTTGGTGAATCGCCGGCACAAACGCAGCACTAACGATTGGTAAAAAAAGAATTTTCAAAAGTCAAATAGAAATTGGTGGCCAGTCTAACTTGACGTCAACTTGGGCTGGCCACATTCTTTCTTTAATAACTCTGCTAATTATACGACACAATCGCTGAAATTTTGCAGATCGCCGGCACAAACGCGGCACTAACGATGTGCTAAAAATCTTTTAAAAATTCGATGGTGGCCAGTCCAACTTGGCGGACGTTCTGAAACGAGCTGGAGATAATCCAATCAAATGTAATGTTAAAATTAGTGGGTTAAAAGTCAATTTGTACAATATACGTATAATATACACAATTTCAAACATTTACCACGATCTCAGTAGTTTCTCCTATAGCATTAAGAGAAAGTAAAAATTTCTCACACTGTGCCAACTGAATTGAACATTATTCACGTTGTGGAAATATTCTGTAGGTAATGTTGTCACAGTGATCTGCAGCCTGTCATCTGTGTACATGTATTACTAGATTAGACATGTACAGCAGACTACAGGTACTCTGGAGTGTCGTCTGTCTGCTACTCTGAATGCGGCACAAAACTGTACAAAGTGGAAAATATAATATGTCGCTTGCTACTTGTGTTTGTTTGTATGGGAGTACGAGAAAGTGTGGAAAAGGAGGAAATTGATGATCCGTAAAGTCCCAGATAAGGACACCATTGCCAAAAGAAAGAGAAACACAAACAAAGATGAGAAAGTGTAGTACTGTTGTAGCTCGGTCGCTAGTTCACTTCCATCCGTGTTTCTCCGCATACCCCGTCTCTTACACATTCTCTTTATTTCTGATTTTCATTTTTTCCATCTTTATTCTCTATGGCATCACTTCCCCTTTCCCTTTTCTTTATCTTGTGCAACTGTTTCTTCCCTTTCCTTCATGTCTACGTCAGACACTTTTTTGAAATGTTTGTAAATACCTTCATCACTTTCAGAAAAAACTTCCCACATTCACGTACAACTGTGATTTGTAGTCTTAAAAAGATCGATTCACCCACTCTCTGATAAAATTAAACTATCATTTTATTTATAATTTTATCCGTCGTAGCATGCATCAATGTTTTGGTTCTGACCAGTTTCGATACATTGAGTAAAGTTATGTAAATAATGACAAAAGAGGGAACAAATTTCGCAGACTACTTACAATTGGTGCAATTACTGTATTCACTCCACAAATTTAAAAGAATATTTAATAAAATTTATTATGTGCATTGTTTTGTTTATATAGATAACGAATCAGCTGTTGACCATTGTGTAAACAAAGTGCTATTTTTTTGTATGCTGACTTAAATAATTATTTATTTAAGAATTAGTGACTTTTTGAGGCAAACGTTGCCGGTTACTGACCGCCAGTGCTCAATTTATCTAGCGTGATTATAATTTAAGTAATTTAACTGTTTTAACTTGTAAACTCCAGGGTGTGTGAAAAATTAAGGAATTTAATTCTTAATTGAAAGTGCAATACATTTACAGTATAGTACTGTGAAATTGGACACTTTTCTTCTTTCTTTTTTTTTTCAATTAGTTCAGAGACTTGAATTATTCAATATTTTCATTATTTTCTATATATATAGATTTATTTAGTTTTAATTAAAACAATACTGAGCCCAATGGGTCTCAGTGATATTGAGACAGAAGGAAGTATTTCCGCAACCGACGAAGAGCGTGAGAGTTGCATCTTTTCACAAAAATTGAAAAGACCGACTAGTTCACCTGACAAAGCAGGGCATAAAGTGCAAAGAAAGAATCACATTGCAATCACAAAACAAAGTACCACTCCTAGCACTAGTACGTCTGCAGATAATATGGTACCCCCTTCTATCTTGACATCTCCCACTTCTTCAACTACAACCACAACAGTCAATATTTCGCCATTTTTTACACCAAATCCTTTCGCACCACTCACTGTTCCGGAAGATCAAGATATACAACCCGAAATTCGTGAACGAACTCACAAACCACCACCAATCTATGTCAATAATGTTAACAATTACATAGAGTTCTGCAAAACCCTCAGTGAACTGATTGGACCAAATTCTTTTTCTTGTAAATCTCGAACAGCAGATACTAAAGTAAACACGATATCTGTAGATTCATATAGAACCACTATTAAATATTTACGTGAAAAAGGTGCAGACTTCCATACATACCAGCTTAAGGAAGAAAAAGCCTACCGAGTAGTCATACGCCACTTACATCCAAGACCACCGGTTGAGGAAATAAGAGAAGAAATTCAAAAAAAAAAGGGTTCCGCATAAGAGCAGTCTCCAGAGTTCTACACCCTACAGATAAAACACCGTTATCTTTATTTTTCATAGATTTGGAATCTCAGCCCAACAACCAAGACATTTTTAAACTTACAAAATTACTGCGCACCCAGATCAAAGTAGAAGAACCACATAAAAATCGAGAAATAGTTCAGTGTAAAAGATGCCAACAACTAGGGCACACAAGGGATTACTGCTTTCACGCACCCAAATGTGTGAAATGTGCCGGCGACCATCCTACTTCTTCCTGCTCCAGGCCTAGAGATACCACACCAACATGCGCTTTGTGCTTTGGCCCGCATTCTGCTAGTTATAAGGGATGCAGTACACACAAGGAATTGCAACGATTACGGAGAATAAGAGACCACAGGGGTCCGTTACCACCATCACCTCCATCTTCACCTCCTAGAATGTCAATTTCAACTTATCCAAGTCTACCACAACAACAACAAGCATCACAACACCAACATCAGCAGCAGCAGCCGCAATAACAACGCAGCAACACAACAAATAGGCTACACTGCCTCCTACGCCCGGGTGGCGAGTGCGGCGCCGCACCAGAGTACATTCATACCTGCTCCACCTTCTGCCACTGAGATCACTTCACTTCTACCATCCTTCATCAATGAGTTCAAATCTCTCATAAACCCTCTTATAATTCTCCTCACAACATTAGTCACTGAACTCCTTCCTAAACTCATACGATGAATCCTACTACCAGCGCTCTCTTGCCATCCTCCTCTGGAATGCTAATGGCTTAACTTCTCACAGGCACTGAGACTCACTTTAAAGTAGATCATACTTCAACATAAGAGACTATACTTTATACAGAACTGACCCCCCAGATGATACAGCCATTCTCATTAAAAATACTCTTAACCACTACCCTGTTGCTTGTAGCCCTACAGATTTCCTACAGTCCACCATTATATCAATGGAATTTCAACGATTTAGTCTAATATTTGCTTCTGTATATTGCCCTCCAAACAAAAGCATTTCTGGCCAGCAATTCCTTTCATTTTTCGAATCCCTTGGAAACAAATTTATTTCTGGTGGAGACTATAATGCAAAACATCCACGCTGGGGTTGCCTGTGGCTAACCCTCTCGGACGTACACTTCTTGACGCACTCTCCAGCACTAATTGTACATCTCTCTCCTCCTCAACCTACATATTGGCCGATATCTCCATCAAAACTATCTGATATTCTAGACTTTTTCATTACTTCTCAAATCACAACATACATTCAGATATTTACACTGTCAATGATCTTTCATCTGACCACATCCCGATTCTTTTAATTCTCGACACACATCCCATACATCCTATCTCGGGTGGGCCATGTCCTGGCACTGCAGCCAACAGAGGCTTATTGTGCCACCCATCCCATACATACTAACGGCAGACCCACACTGACTCCTGGCTTTACTGACTGGAAGCTGTTCCAATCACTACTACAAGACAAACTAGACTTGACTGTACCTCTTAAAACTAAAGAAGAAATTGACAATGCTGTCCATTCTTTGACTTACGCAATACAAACTTCAGCTTGGTTTGAATAAGTAAATCAAACACATCTCCCTAGGACAGTAACCTGCCCATTTATATTAGGACATTAATTACAAACAAACGCAGGCCAAATCTGTATGGCACCAAACCACAAAAAATCACAAAAAAATTTACAACTGACTCACTAGACAATTAAAAACCGCCCTGACAAAATACCGGGTAGACAGAAACGACTACACAGCTTCCCTTACAATTGCAAATAAATCTCTTTGGACCGCAACAAGACAAATTATTTCTTATGGAGAAACAACTTCTCCACTACGTAAGGACGATATGACGAGGGCCAAATCAGACAAAGAAAAGGCAGATTTATTTGCAGAATTTCTAACCTCAGTATTTATACCTCACACAGATATCTCTGATCCCAATTTTTTCAAACCAAATACAGCACGAGCTTTCTATTCCTCTACAGCTTTCTACACCTCCCAAAGCATTCACTCCATCTGAAATCTCTTACATTATCCAGAAATCTCTTACCTTCCTGCAAAAAAAGCAGCTGGGTTTGATTTAATTACTTCAAAAATCTTATTAAATCTCCCCAAAAAAGCAATAGTATTTCTTACTACTCTATACAATTCAGTTCTCCATACAACATACTTCCCTATACAATGGAAATTTTCTGCCGTTAAAATGATCCCCAAACCAAACAAACCTCATCTTCTCCGAACTTCCTATCGTCCCATAAGGCTTCTACCAATAATGGGAAAAATTTTAGAAAAACTACTTCTCAAACGCCTCTACTCCTCACGTATACACTTGTTAGCATATTTACTAGTTGTAGGAGCATTGCTTTTACAGTTATAAATTTCAAATAAATAAATGAAAAAAAAAATATAGATAACGGTTAGTGGTGGTAGGGGCAAGCAAATGCGTCGAGTCATTCTCACACGACGGAGTTAACATTAAATATAAGGAAACTAATCAAGTAAACATTTAATGATGTTTACATTTAATTATGTATAATGTAAACATTAAATTATATAGGTGAGGTGAGAGACACGCAGTCCTCTAATGTGATTTTTTATGATATAATATGGTTGCCCATCTTTACAATATGAAGGCACCTAACAATTTATAAGAATGAAAATTCGTAGGTTTGAAGAAAGAAAATTTATCATTTAGGAATATGAAAATTGCATTGTGATCCTAGAGGACCTCAAAACATGTATTTCTGGCGAAAATTCTATGAACACATCTGCACAGGCGACTATCAGGCCTTCAAATAATTTTATCAGACTTAATTTTTTTAAGAAAAATTGTTATGTATAGTTACTAATAAAATGTATTGTACTAAACCGGCGTTGTCTATCTGCATTGAATTTTAACTATTAAACAATCCCCTGTTTTGCCTACTCAGTTTGCCTGTATCTAGTCGGGCCTGTGCTTCGTATCACATGGTTTATCTTGCTATAAGGGAAACTATTGCGAACTTTTCCAACGAATTACATGTTTTCAGGTCCGCTAAAATTAATGAGATCGCTGTCCTATGAACGATTATTTTCCTCCTAGTGCTTATGGGAAAAGCTATTCGAATTGTGGAAGTAATCGTCAGACTGCACTTATATAGTTCATGGAAACATAGATACGGAAATGTAACATCGCTGCGAATAACACTTAGTTTCTGGCTTGTGACTGCGTCAGTGGTTTGCTATTGTGATGGATACCAGAAATATAGGTATTTTATTTGAAAAGTATTATTTCAAGAATATCCTAACATTCGCTGGCAAAAAGGGTATACCCAGATAGAAGACTATAGTTACAGAAAGAGTTCAAAGGACCTGGTTAGCTTTGTCTTTTAAAGTTCATGAGCTTGGTTAGCATTGTCTACCCCTTCTTCTCACAGGGGGAGATTTGAACTATGAAGAGAAGGCATTCTTTCAAGAACATCTGAACATCTGACTAGACATTCAAGCAGAACATCTGAAACAGACACCGAACCAGAACACTTGTACCAGTAAACATCAGAGCCAGTTATAAGTTAAAACATAACAGTTGTGCACTTGATCTATATAAATAATTGATTTATAAACATAATTACCGTGTTATTGAAAAGCATTTAAATTTTTTTAAAGATAATATATTTAATTTAATCTACCAATATTTTCTTAAATATTTCTTATTACTTCTCTTTGAACATACACACAAATCCTTTACTAAACCGCTCGTACTAAACAAACCACTACAAGTAAACAACAGCACACCAATTAAATTTCACTATAAACCTACGTTTCACCCAAATTGCAATAAGCTTCTTCAAGATCATATCGGCTTGAATGCTAATGGAGCACTGACAGTAACCATGGTAGAATAGGGGCGGGTCCATTTTCTCCGCCATCTACTTGGATGCCATCTTGGCTGTAGGTCAACCTACAGGGGATTAATTTTCCCTTCCATGCCCACAGTTGGCTGGCGGAGACATCTCACTGCCTTCTAGCCAATTATAGCCTTTTTTTTGTTCCGGGAAATCGTAATCGTTTTTCCATGGGAACGGAATGGGTAAAATGAAAATACGATTAATGGCTTCCCGAAGCAAACAAGAATATAACTTCGGCTGGAGGTGATTGGATACGACTATGACCAAAACTTAAGTGTCGGATACGTTGGTGGAATGACAAGTTTGAGCTTGCAATTTTCGTTTTTGAGATATTCTGTTTACACACACACACACACACATACACATTTGCTAAACATTTTTTCCTCCTAGAGGACCTCAAAACATTTTTTCAGGCGAAAATTCAATGAACATCAGCATCAGGCCTTCATGTTATCTAAATCAATTTTTTTAAGAAAAATTGTTATGTATAGTTACTAATAAAATGTATTATACTAACCCGGCGTTGTCTATCTGCATTGAATTTTAACTATTAAACAATCCCCTGTTTTGCCTACTCAGTTTGCCTGTTGTCTGTGTAAACTAGGCAGACCAGAAGGCTGGAACCGCGGTGCTGGATCTATACCATACCTGCGATTATACATGGCATTTAATCGCCTAAAGACTTCTTTCTTTTTATTCTGAGGATGTTTTTTATTCGGTCCTTTATCCTCCTTGATGTTCATGAAGATAGAGGAGCTGCTAAATTTTGATAACACACGACAACGACGTATCAATATACTATATGATGGAAAAATTGCTCATCATAATGACTATGCTGAAAATAAAGCTGATGTGAAACACTCACACGATTTCCTCTAATTCCAATGAAGACATTTTCATCAAAATCAAAATTTTTATTTAACGTTTGTTATATTTAATATTATACAAAAGATACTGAGCTCTGTAAATATAGATTTTTTTAGGTGATTACATTATAAACTAAATGGCAGCTCTCCCTGCAATGACCACAAAAAAATAATGTTGAAAATGTTGTTGGGTCCGCAATGCTGGATAACATCCGGTATTTTATCCATTGTAGCATGCATATTAGTTGTGATCCTGACCGGATTCGGATTTTCATCCAAGTTCAGACCAAATTCACTAAGTTGGTGTAGTGAGTTCACTTCAACGAAATGTTTTTGTAGACTCACACTTATTTGTTGTATTTATGCGGGAAGGTTATAAGGTTATGTTAATTATGTGTGTATGTTTCATGACAAAGTGTCAAGCGTGCTCAGTGTTTTATCAAATGATTTTTATAAAGGGGGGGATAAGTTATTTCAGGAGTAAACTGAAGTAATAAGAATAGATAAATTTTAAGGATAGGCTGAATTTTAAAGAAAGGCAATGCAAAGTTTATGGACAGTGAAAAGCTTGTACAACTAAAAAAAAATGTGAAATAGACACAGAGTTAATACAAGAGAATATGTAAGTAAATCGATATGTAAGAAGATTGGCTGCAAACAGCAATCTCAGTCAAATGTATGCGTTATTATTTATTATGCTTATTTTAAATGATATTAATTTATGTTTAAATTACATTAAGAATATGTTGAGAGAGATGTGGTGTCATTTGTAAAGTTATTTTTAATAGGGCATTGTAGGCGATTTTAAAAATATGCAAATAATCTGTATTTTAATCGGGGTAGAAGAAAATTTGTTTCACAGGTTAGAATTTAACAAAAGTGCATGCAGCATCAAGCCTAGTTTTTTTGAAAATGTTTGTCAGTTTGAAAACCTCGTTCCCTATGCATGTGGAAGTGGCGAGTATGTTGGGTGTTATGGGGTTGTCGTCTTGGTTGCGGTTTAGTCTGTTTTTTCTTAATAATTTGTTGACAAAGCTAGCAGGGTATCCGTTTTTGTGGCTATGGAGTATATGGTGTTGAGTTCTTGTTTGTAGTTGGTCGCTGTGAGTGGTATAGTTTCTCTGTTAGTTAGGTGTCTGAGGGATGCTAGTTTGTGTTGAGTGAAATGACGAGAACTGGTAGGTATTTTGGTGTCGGTAGAAGTTGGTTTTCTGTAAATCCCATATTCTATTTTGACATTATTTCTGATAAGTTTTATATCTAGAAAGTTGAGAGTGCCATTATTCTCGTACTCCTGTGTAAATTGTATATTGGGGTGGAGGTTGTTTAAATAGTTTAAGAGTGTATCTATGTCAATGTTATGTTCGAGTAGAAGTACATTATACATTGTTTATTACTTGTACAACCTTTTCACTGTCCATAAACTTAGCATTGCCTTTCTTTAAAATTCAGCCTTTCCTTAAAATTTATCTATTCTTATTAGCACAGATTACTCCTGAAATAACTTATACCTCCCCCCATTAATAAAAATGACTTGATAAAACACTGAGCACTCTTAACAACACTATTAAAAATTTAGTTATAAAGTATTCTTCAAAACATACTATTTATTGTACAGTCTTTTCTAATGTCTAATCACGATTTATAATAAAATTCCATCTTGTCATGAAATACACACACAGTAACATAACCTTATAACCTTCCCGCATATATACAACCAACAAGCGTGAGTCTACAGAAATATTTTGTTGAAGCGAACTCTCATCTTGAACTTGGTGCATTTGCTCTGACGATGGATGAGAATCCAGAACCGGTCAGGAACAAAAGTAATATGCAGCTACGACGTTAAAATACCGGACAAAAATAATGATTATGCACGTCTTAGCTCCCATAACTACCAGCTAAATTCAATTATTAATCTATCTGCTATCAGCGAAATTTAAACGAAAAGACCGAATATGTAAAGACTAACTCATTTATTTGGAAGAAAATTACGACACCCACAGCCAGACTATAATACTCGTAGTTGTAGTGGTGGTTGGTTCCAGTGGTTTACAGAATATCAAATTTGAGAAGAATATCTCATTTTTTTTTTTTTGTGATATTTTGTTATAAACAAACAGCTTAAGCACACACCCACATACACACATACATACATACATTCATACACGTACACACACACAGACCAACAGCTGAAAACATAGTTTTTTGTTTTAAGGAACCTGAAAACATGTAGTTTGTTGGAAAAGTTCGCAATACTTTCCCTTACAGCAAGATAAACAATCTTATGTGAAACACACGCCCGACTGTCTATCAATGCAATTTTCATATTCCTAAGAGACAAATTTTCTTTCTTCAAACCTTCGAATTTTCATTCTTATAAATTGTTAGTTGCCTTTAATATTGTAAAGATGGGCAACCATACTATATCATAAAAAATCACATTAGAGGACTAAGTGTCTCTCAGCATACCCAGGTTTCTCCTAAATCCTATATTTTTGGGAAAGTGTAAACAAAATGGACAGGTCCATTCAGTGGTATCAGCTGATAATATATCATGTTTAAGGAAAGTGTCATTATCGAAAACTCTATGAATTCGGAAAACTGTTAGGGAAATCGCATTTCTACTAGTAAACAGAATTTCTTCAGACTCAGAATTCTTGAAATGTAATTAATCATCGCTAATATGATCTAATTAGTAAGAACGAACAATACTTGCAATTGAACTTTATAAAGTCTAATGTCCCCTTCCTTCTGAACCCATTAAATGAAATTATAATGGGAAAATATTAAAATGAACCTAACAGAACTCCATGTGTGTGACAATGTGTAAAGTTAAGGAAAATCGACGGAGCTATTTGCGTGAAAACCAAAAAACTTCTACAGAATTCATACAGTAAAATGATACTTTCTGCTAAGCATTGAGTCCGATAAATTCTTGTCTGTCCCCATGGCAATCCCCAGCAGAATCAAGTTTGATATTCCTACGTTTTTTCGTTAATGGATTATGCTGTTCACAAACATACACAAAACACACGTACGCATGTACACACACATACACTGACAAATTTCTAAAAAAACCCTTTTTTGTACTCAGATTGCCCAGGGTGAACTTTCTTGTGAAAACTCACGTTCGAAATTTGATGCAATCGCATCATTTCGTATAATATCAATGCGTGTATAAAAGTAAATGTGTGACTGATATGAAGTTTGCAACACTCGCACGATTCCTTCCTTTTTATGGAGATGCATCATGGAAAATAAAATTTGCGCTACTATTTTATGAAATTGTCGTCGCATTTGTTAGTTATGAAGTATAAACATAATTAAATGTTTACGTGAATAGTTTCCTTATATTTAATGTTAACTCCGTCGTGTGAGAATGACTCGGCGCATTTTGCTACCCCCACCACCACTAACCGTTATCTATATAAACAAAAGAATGCACACAATAAATTTCATTAAATATTCTTTTTAAATTTGTGGAGTGGATACAGTAATTGCACCAATTGTAAGTAGTCTACGAAATTTACTCTCTCTTTTATCCTCATACATTGTTTTAATAAATGCTAAGTTTATAAATAAATATAAAATTATATGCATATATTTTTTTTCAGAATTAAGTAGATATGAAATTTATAATTATTCTGAGTTGCTGTTGGTGTTTTGCATTAGTGTGGGCCAACAGCAGTAACCCTATAGAACTACATGAGAACGAAACGCAATGTTTAGTTCCAGAGAAGTGCGACGGATCTCCAGAAAAATGGGACATTACTGCTCCAGAAGGCTGTTACCTTCGAATTTCTTGCTTAATAAAAGTATTTTAGTTTTTATCATTTAATTTTTATTATTTACTAGTTTTACTTTATATTTTATTGAATTTCAATTTGTCCATCAAATTTAATAACGCAAATCGGTAATTATTTTCAGCGCTGTTTTCTCCATGTGTTATTAAAGATTTTGATCTCGTTTCTAATAATGCAAAAACTATTTAGAAAAAAGTGGAATTGCGTCGCAAAATTTTTTTAACATGAAAGTTGTTTGTTTGTATGTCCGTCGTTTTTCACATTTGTCGTACAATTCCTTTAACCGCCTTCAACTTTGCAGGATTTCAATGAACAATAGCCGTTGTTGTTCACATCTAACTTTAAATGTGCATTGAAATACAGCAGTATATAAAGAGATATTCTTCGACGAAGAAGAGCGTTCCTTGAAACTGGACTGAGGTGGTGTACTCCTGGAGACTGGTGTACTCCAGGAACCAAATATTACATAACAGCAGCTATTTAATTGCACCAAGATTATTCAGTGTGCTGGCGGACCGCCAAACTGAGGTATATTGCGTTTTAGTAGGTTTGGTTCCTGGCCTCGACTAAACTTTTATTTGTTGTGTTAAAATGTATCAAGTGCTTTTTGCTATCTTCCTCCGCCCCAATAGACCTAATATTTCGATGTGAAGACCTCCTGGCATTATTTACTTAACTTTACTCAATATATCGATAACTTCAACATTCTGTTGTATTCCATAAATTTTTTGTTTTTAATACTTTTTTTATTACTTTTTTATTACTAATTAATTACTTTTTTTTTTTTAATATTTTTTTTTTATTTCAATACTTTGCGCCTATGGCCTTAGAATTGGCCCTAGCCGACTTACTCACGGTTATCTGAAGTCTCGCCATCAATCTTAACTTCATCTACTCATGATTGAACATATTCTCGTTTCCTGTGAAAGATATTGGCACCTCAGGGAATTCTACAGAAGAGCGTAAAAGAACTAGGCAACGATCACTCAGTAGTGAACTGTGTTCTGATATATCTAAAGGCGGCCTCTTGATTTGAAAGCATTTAATTTCTCGATTGAGTTTTGTTGATTCTTGTTTTTTGATGTTTCATGTGGATTCCCTTGCTATTTTGTAGTTTATTAGTATTTATTTGTTTGGTTGTTGGCTTCTTTTGTAAATTGGTTACTAGTTGTTTATTTTTTTTGGATTTAAGTGCACACAGTCCCAAAAAAGTATTCTTGAGCAAGTTTGTTTAATGGTGAAATAGTTGATAGTTAACCAAAACGGTTAAGACATAAGGACCGTAGCAGTTAAGTGCATTGGAACAGGAAAATACTTTTTAAGAAGATCTAAAAAACTAAATCACATTTTTGCTCAGATCAGCACCAGAATCGGAACATTTTTTGTAACAAAGATGATTTTTAGTACGAAGATATTAATCAGAATGAAGTATTAGGTCATACTAACTAAATTTTGCCATTTTTACAACCATTTCAGAAGCATTTCTCTAGAAGAACAAATATTGATAAGTATGTGTTGATATATTTTTAGTAGAGGTTTTGTTTATTTTATTTATATTAACCATTTTTTTATGAAGGCTGAAAATACCACAATATTGACATTTAAAAACTCCGCTGTTCACAACTATATATCTGAAATGATAGAAATGCAGGTCATTAATCGGGCTCTCGATAATCTAGGGTGTTTAGGCATTACTGAGATTCTAATTAAATTAACACAGATAAAACAGAGAAACAATATCCTAGTCATAAAAAAAAAAGTGATTTTTAAAAGGCAAATAATTTTTTTAATTAAATAAACCTATTAGTGAGAAGGTTGCTCAATAATGATAACTTATCAACTTTTAGAAAAGTTAAGTATTTAAAATTTTTAATTAAGACAACTTTCACTATTTCGAAAACTAACACAGACGGTGTTAAAGTAGTAATTAATTTTAATTAGGTATTCGTAAACTAACTATAATCTTTATTATCATTTTTTGAAAAATTTAGGTTACTCCTAATGATGACATCTAAATTTGATAAACGTTTATGTTATTTATGGTTCTTTTACTGACATAGTTATTGAAATTTTCAGCGAATATAAGAATATGTTGCCAAACATAGGATATCCTAAGTTTGAGACTGCGTCCTTGGAACCAACAACTGTTTGTTTCTGCGGATCTGTTTGTCCGACGTGATCTCAACCCAAAGGCGCAGGAAAACCTGGTGATATGTCGGCGACTGCCGCAGAAGGCACAAGGATCAATTTGATGTCACTCTAATAAGATAATATTTGAAATTGCATCCGAGAAACAATGCTTCTTTCTCAAAATTTTCCTCCATCGTCAGAATCTGCTTTAATCAATTTATATACACTGGTTGGATTCCACTATTAATGTATCACATATTACACCGTCTAATTGTACCGTGTAAAGAGGGACGCTCTGACGTAAAAAGCATGGTATGATGTATACAATGTCAGTATCGTCCTGCACCCATCGCTTGTTCGATCTGCAAACAATTTCTGCAAATTAAATCATGTATACTTCAAACAGTATTCTTCATTAGTATATTTTTCTTAAACAACATTTACTACTTTACCATTAAGTACTCAAACCAGCCATTACAATTCGATTTAATTAGAAGAGATGTTGGTTTTAATCATTCATATTGATGTATCAATCTGTCCTCAAGTCAAAGGCGATATCATGATGAGCAGACATTATAAAATTTTCTTTAATTTAATTTATCATATAGATAATTATATTTATTGATTGCCGATTTTTATGTTCTAGGGTTCTGGATCATGTGAAGAATCATCCATCCTGATTTCACAAGGTAACCGGGATTCAACTATATGTCCAGCCGGATCACAGAGTAAACAATCCCGTGAAAACAAAAATTTCAATACAGCCCAAATCACAATATTTAACGGTTTACCTAAAGTGTTAGCAGTTTGTCAAATAACGGCCGTATCTAAAAGTAATGGCTATAGTGGAAGTCATGATCCGGAGGATTGTGTAAATAAAGATTTACAATAGTTGTTACAAACGCCTGGATGTTTAAATAACTATTATCGCCCTCTGCTACTGCATTCTGTAATTTATAAATATTTAATTAAATACCATAAGTTAATTGTGATTTTGCCTTCTTATTTGTCTTTTGTGGTGGATTTGATAGAGTCGTCATGAGCTTGAACTTGTAACCGTTCCACACTCGCGTATAGCTGCTGAACTGCTAGGAAATATATTGATAGTAAAGTATGTGTTGCCGTCCACAACATGGCATCTGGACGTTAAGCTCTTTCTGAAATATAGGACATTATTTTACTTTTTTAAAAAAATCTTTTTAGGAATTTTCCTAGCCTACTGATCTTTTTATAAATTCACATACAATATAACTCTGCTATTCAAAAAAAATCTTGGCTTCATTTTTCTCTGCGCTTTGTGAGTTGAATTTTGTGATAATAAATATGTTTTTCAAAAACTATATTTAAAATTTTTCTGAAATCTATTTGGATTCCTTTGGTGTAATAGAAGAGGATTATAAATGGAAATTGATTAGATCCAGAAATAAAGTGGCTGAAATGAAAACATAAAGCTGTCTAATTAATTTCTGATAAGTGAGTGACGAAGCGCAGGGTACTGAAGGTCAAAATTCAACCATATTGAACATAGGTTCTAAAAATAATTCTAGATTCAATAGATTGTTCTAAATCATCCCATAAACGTATAAAAATCAATGTGGAAATGGACAATCTGCTTTTATATTTTCCATAATGAAATCAATTTTCCAAAAACAATACAACAAAATCTCTAATAAAGAAAATAAGAAGATTAAACAATCTAATCTTCCATTTAGTAGATCAAAAACAAATTATCCTAATTTCTTCTAGAAACACTGGTTCTCCAAGAAACCGTTAATAAATGTCTTCTTTATTAACAATTATGCTCAAACATCCTCTTTCCAAAAACTACTTCGGTATTTACGAACCAATAATTTACATATAATACATATGGAACTGCTGATATGCCCTATAATTCTCTAATTATAATAATAATTCTTCAATTATTACAATTCTAAATGATAGATTTTCTTCAACTCTGCAATTTTTACAATACTTATAAAATATATGGGTATACAAATATATGGATAATAGTTGTTTGTTTGTAAAGCCTATGGTTTACCTAAATATAACTACATTACATGGTATAACTACATGCTGCGCCTCTTCTCTCTACTCCAGTAACAAGTTTGAAGCCTGACGAACAAATCTGCCAGAAATTAACACCTGAAATTAGCTTTTCTGGAAACTACTACAAATTAAAGTGAAACATTTATTTATGTCTTAATGCAGTTAGCATTTCAAATTATTTTTAAAAAATCTTCTCTGTAAAAATGTACTTCCGGAGGACCGATTTTCTTTTAAGTTGGAATTTTAGCAAAGTATTAAATGTAACTTAATACTTATATACTGTGCTTTTACTAATCCCCACAGAGCTAAAAATAAATTTTTTGGACAAATATTTCAAATTAAACCGATAGATCTCTCTGTATGCAGATAGGAGGAGGCAAAGTTAAAAGGAAATTTGGAAAACCATTTCGAAAAACTGAACAAAACAATTAAGTACATACACTTATGGTTTGTAAATTTCGATCAAAAACTTATTGTAAGTTGCAACAATGTTATTATCTCTTGCAACAATGAATATCAACTTTTCAGTTCCTAGATTTTTCGTTTCTGAAATATTTTATTCACACACACACATACACACACAAACACACATATATATATATATTATATTTATGCAATACACATACAATTGGCTAAAAACATTTTTTTCTACTTAGGTGCCCTGATATTATACTTATTCATCTCATCCTCATAATCGTGCGCCTCTTCTACCGCCTTAACAATTTGAGGCTATATTGTACTCAGTTTTGAAAATTTGACACAATCCCAATATTTCCAAGAAGCATTGATTAAGTTGCCTCAGTGCATCCAAATTTAACATATTTGATTTGTTTAAATATGTTTTATCTGAAAATCTTGGTTAATTATAAAATTATATATTTACCTGACCCTCGAGGAAACAGTGCAGGGGTGCTAGGAACACTAAAACCAAATACTCGGAACTCGTGGGTATGTTTTCCAGTATCTTCCAGGCGGAAATTCACGCAATTAGAAGGTGCGTTTAGTTTAACCTCGATAGGGGTATCCGAATCAGGAGATAGTTAATCCGACAGTCTGACTACCATTAAAACGCTGAGCTCTTGTGTAATTAGTTCTAAAATGGTTTGGAAATGCCTAGCTTAGCTTATCGGCCTAGGTAGAAGAAATAAAGTTACCCGACGGGTGCCGGGACCGTCGGCATGGAAGGCAACGAAATGGCCGACGCCCTGGCAAAGGAAAACGCTGTATCTCCTCTCTTGAAGCCTGAGCCCTTTTGCGGAGTCAGCGCCCAGTTACTCTTGAGGAACTCAAGAAAGAGGAGGTGGCGGAAAGAGCTCGCCTCTGGAACACTTTCCGGGACTGAGGCAGGCCAAGATCTGTTTGGCTTGCAAAAAGGTAGAAGGCCTGCAAAAGTCTGAGTAAGATCCGTATTTTTACCGGTTTTCTCACAGGCAGACTCAGGGGACGCCTGAAGAAGATGTCACAAGCATATTCTGTGGTGAGATGTAGGAAACTCCAATACACCTCCTCACCGACTTCACGCTATCATACAAAGAAGATTTAGCAGCAGAGGGGGAAATAACCTTCCTAGAACCCTCCAAGATTCCGGGATTCCTTAGGAAACTCAACTTGGAAGGGCTGCTATAGTTGAGCAAGCTCAGGTATGCTAACAAAGGGGACACAATAGATCACCAGATGGTCACAGTGCACGAACCCTCCAAAAAAAAAAAATTACGTATTTACCTTTGTTTTGTCTCTCTCCTCTGTAGAACTCTCTGATCTTAAAGGTTAACCAATAAAGGAAGGGATTTAGTTCGGTGGTTAGAGCACTGGACTCCCTCGCGAAGATCCCAAGTTCGAGTTCAGAGGCACTGCCTTTAGACTTCCAAAATCACTATGTTCGGTGATAGACAGTGTTGTTTATAACGGTCTATTGTATTGAGAAGGCCCCGGGCGCCAGTGATCATAGATGTTTACGCGCCTAAAAATTAAAAACAAAAAAAGTTAACTAAGAAATAGCTTTTTCTTTCTCCACATCTTGACGGAACCCACCTACTCGCACCCATCGTTATACTCTTCAGTATCGTTCTCTCGTTGCACAGCGGTTCACATTTCAGAGGGTAAATGAAGCGTAAAAGGTTAAGAACTACAAGTCCAGTCAATTATTGCGCTGTTCCATAAAATTAAGTACACAGATTAATAAGTTATTATAAAAAAAAAAACTTGGAAGTTGTGCTGAAAGAAACTTAACAATGAATATTCGGGCAGGACTTTGGGAGTTTGTATTCTTTACAAATAGTGTTCAAAATCATTTTCAAAAAATTAAGCATCATCTGCATAGGTGGGAGTCCGGTAACATGATCATCCTCCAACATCTCTTCTTCACTGACAATACGTTAAACAGTGTGAGTAAGAATAAAATCCATATTCTTACCATCCAAGAAAGTTCCTATAAAAAGATTTATTGGGATAGTATCAAATTTCCAAAATTCATTTCTCTAAAAACACACGTGTTGTGGGATCTCTGAATATAATTTTATTTTGTGATTGTTTTCTTTGGCGTGTGTGTGTCAGGTACTTGTTTGTATGTGTGAACAAAATATTACAAGGGCATTATATCGCAGAGAAAACATTGATATTCCGTTTAGGTATCACCATTGCATCCTAAGGCTTCGGTCAAAATCCATAAACATTAATAGTTTTCACATTTGCGCATTTTTCTCGTTAATAAGCAATGTATTTCTTTAATTTTGGGCACTGTCTACACCTAAATGTCCGTCCGTTATATTGGAAAACATTTCTCCAGGAAAATTGATTTTTTTGAGCATTCTCAGGGAGCGGCAGTACTTCCTCTGAAGTACTAGTTCAGTACAACCATGTAATGTTATGAATGTTAAATTTGAAGCACTGCTAGAATTCCGAATTGAAAAACGTTGGTTAATCGCAATTGCGACTGTACAGAATACGCTTTTTAGTTATTTGGAATTTTCTGGAAAACGGGTAACCGATTTCCTTTGAACTTGGAAGGAGAACTGCCTAAATATAACTATCACCAATATTTGCAACATTTTTCCAAAGAAATGGAATTTAGACGTTTCTGAGGAATCTGTGTTGTTAAATTTCAAATGTTATTTCATTTCGTTCAGTGTTATTGGAGCTAACTTCTAGACTATCATGTAATCATTATATCTGCCTTGGGTAAGTATGTCCTCCCACCGTTTCTATATTTATCAGTGGACTAAAATTTTAAATTTAAAGAAATTGTATCAATTTAAATTGCAGTATGAGAAAGTCAAGTGAGTATTTCTCACATCTTTTCCTTGAAACTTTACTTATATTATAAAATTTCACTTTTTTTAGAAAAATTGATTCTAGAGGGGTGGATTTCTTGCAAATTCTGAAGCATAATATTCACTATCATTACAAGTTCTTTGAATGCCAAAAAAAAAGGATTTATTAACCATTTCATTATATCTCTAAAAAGACTTCTACCTTTTACTGGAAATATTATTCAGCAACAAATGATTTTAGAAATATTCCGTTAGAGCGGGCAAATATGTCTCTCTAGGAGCCATTTCAGTACAATGTAGGACGTTAAAGCCATCTGTATAATTTTAATGGCAACTGAGCATTTTATAGCATTTAGTGAATATTCCATGTGGTGGTGCAGTGCAATAGCGAGGGCCAGTGTAGTGAAAGAGTGCCAGCTAGCAAGATGTAGCAATAGTGAACGTTATACATGCTGAGTCAACAGTACTGGGGCAACGTGCCGTGGCCAGTCAGAAGCATTCATTCTAGTGCGGACTGTGATCGTGGACGGAGGGTTCTTGCTGGCGGGGTTGCAGAGTGTTGGTGGATTGCCCCAGTCCCTTTAGAGCGGATGTGAGACCAGCGGATGCAGAGGCAAGCAAAGATAGATGTTAGTTAGTTAAGGGTCAAAATTTTTGTATTTGAGTAGAGCTAATTAAGTAGATTATAAGTAGATCAGAAATAGATTGTGTGAGATAGTAGATGTAAGTGTAATTGGGATTAGATTATGGACTTGTAATTACAACGTATAAATATTTTTTATTTTATATATGTAACTTTGGTGTAAAATAAATAATTGGTAAATGCGTAATTTTGTCCAGGATGGCTGGGTCAGTACCCCTGTTGGCCAAACCTTACATTCCATGTTTGAATTAGGTTTATAAACCAAAACTGTGAGTATCACATTTCACAACAAATTTTTGAGATTATCATTAAGCTCATTCTCTGTTTTGTAATTCCATTTACGAAGAAATAGATCTTATGGAATAGCAGTGGGTTAGGAACAGGTCGGCAGAGGAAGCATTGATTATTATGATTAAACAAGTGAGAAAGCAAGGCGAGTGAGATCACGTACCTGCAGGAATATAGGACTGGTTAACCACCGAAATAGCAAGCTGTCAGCCAAACCTACAAACCTAACGTACTGGACACAGTTTGTTACAAATTATCACAAAACTAAGGGGTCTCGAGCTGGTTAACATTACGAGCTTCATCTCCGACTTGTTATTCTAATAGGAGGGTATTCTCTTCAGAGACCGAGAAAGCACTGTTTCCCAAACTACCACAGCGAGAGAATATGAATATACTAACGGTGGATTCCTTCTACAGAACAGATTTATCATACTTGAGATTAAGGTTATGTGGTTAGTAAAGTAATCTAAATGGTTATGAAGGGGAATTTTGAATGAGACGATGTGACAAAAGTAAGGACCAGCACTGTGTGGGTCTGCTATTGATTCCTGCTACTATTATATATATACTTTCTATTATATATATATATACATATATATATTACATAGAGAATATATATATATATTATATGTAAACATTATATACAATATATATATATATAAGAGAGAGAGAGAGAGAATGAAAGATGTTGCAGGAATCAACATCTGTAACTTACACATACACATATTTTAACTTATATATATATATTTTTTTAGAACCATAAAGGACTTAAAAATCAGGTAAAACATCATTAAAAGAAAACAATATTCCAGTTTATTTACAAAAATCTATAAAAGAAATATTTCCTACTGATTCAAAATGACCTCCTCGGCTTAACCGGCACAAGCGCATTCGCTGCCCAACAGATGAAGTTGCTAACCATATCATGTCTGCTGGAATTGCTAAGCAGGTTTGGATTAAGTCATCTCTAAGTGCTTCTGGAGTTGTTGGTTCCCTGATATAAATTTCTTCTTTGAGATAGCCCCAAAGAAAAAATTCAAGAGGGGTTTCGGCGAGGAGAAAAGTGAATGAGATATTCAGTAGCCGCTGGATCAGGAGACGGAGCGGTAAGCTGGCCTTCCAGACTCCAGATTTAACCCCAGATTTTTTCTTTGTGGATATCTCAAAGAAAAAATTTATGTCAGGGAACCAAATAAAGTAGGTTTTAAATAGGTCAAAAAAGGAAGTGTTGTCAGCATTTGAACTCTCTTATTTATTAGAAATTAATAAGAAAATCCGCTTTTAATTTTAGTTTATGAAACAAAGAAATAAGAAAAAAATGACGAAAATTTAATCTTTATGATTGAATATCTCGGCAACGGTTTGAAATATTGAATAAAATTAACGGCATTATTCTTCATTTTTTTAGTAGTTTTCAATACAGCAGTAAAAAGTGTGGGTCAAGAGGAAATGCAACTTTCAATCACCGATTTCAGGTGTAAGGCGGCAATAAAATCAAATAACATTAACACCATCATAAACTAGAGCGCAAATACTTCAACAAACGTTATTTTCACTTTTTTGATGTCCTTCTTCGTTTCAATACGAAGTTTTAATACAACATTAAACGGGCCACTTTTGAAATAACTCTGAAATGAAGAAGGACATCAAAAAACAGAATATAAGTCCTCACTTTGTAAGAAAACATCAGACATTAAACAAACCTCTAACTACAATTGTGGTATGACCTGTTTATGTAATTCTTTGAAATAAAGTTTTTTAAACTTAATCAAGAATACGAACTTATACTTGACGAAGTCACCGGAAGTGAAGATTATCCGAAATAATTTCTTTTTCAAAATTTTAGTCGTATTAGACATCGGAAATAGTTATTTGAAGTAATTTCTACTTTGAATTTTTGTTCGTTTATCCGGTCACCAAAAAACCTCAAATTTGAAGTCTTCGCAGAACGAGCATCACTTCCACAAGAAGCAGCTTCGACGTTCAACAAACAACCAACAGCCAAGCCACAACACTAGGTCTCCGGTAAGCAGAAATTTTTCGTGCCGGAGCCAGAAGCCGCTTATCGCTACAACCAAAATAAATTCATCGCAGCAACGGAGTAATGAAGATATCTTTCGTGCTCTTCATGCTGTGAGTGAAATTTTTCTATAAAAATTATATTGATTGTATTAAAACAATTTTATATTTTATTATTTTTATTTGTGTTATAAAACTTGAACACTAAAATACATTTTATATTTGTATTAATATTTCATATTTACATGAATATTTCTCAATTACTTGCATAAATTTTAAACTTTCAAAATGTCTAGTATCATTGAAATAACGGCATTCACAGATACCATCCGAAATTTTAACGGAAACTCAAAAGAGTTATCCCATATCATAAGCAGAGTAGAAAAAATTACCACACATTTGAACCAGTAGTTCGAACACTCTAAAAGCTCTGTCATTCATTAATATAAATGGGAAACCGATAAATAAAGCCGCGGAAGCTACACAAGACGAAACTTTAATAACTGCGATCAATTAAAAGCATTCTTAATAGCAAAATTTGCAAATAGGCAAACTTCCAACAGCATCTTGCTGGACATAATGTACAAAAAATATAATAAATCTTCCGAAATATTCATATCAGAAATTATGGAATTACTTTAGTTATTTAAACAAAAATTAACATTGGAAAATAGAAATGCACGAATTGTATATACGCAAAATGAAAAATTAGTGGTCTTATATACAATTATATCCCTTAAAGATCTCCTTAGGAACAACTTAGCAACCCGTGTCCCTCAAACACTAAACGAATTAGATAGTCTTTTAAGAAACGATATCTAATATTTAAGGGAACCTTGCAACCCAATTGGAAAATTGAGAACTGAATATAAACCCACCAAATTTGTGGAATAGAATCAAAATTTTATGAAATTCCCTCAAAGATCTTACTTCCCCACAGGACCTGTAAATCTAGTAAAAACCTAAAATTCCAACCACAAACACAACGATAAACCAACAAAGATGCCCTCGTCGACCAGACAAAGAGTGAGACCGAATAATTACTTCACCAGAAATTCCATTCTCCAACCGACAAAATGGATAGCGGAAGAAATATGTAACAATGACAGTATACAAGACTATGATCCACAAATATCAAATAACCAACAAGAACATAATTTTACCAACCTTTTTTTAGAGCTGGAGAGGACTCCAGACAAGAACATTTAGCTCCTAGAAATGAAATTTTAAATATGAACTGTTATGCCAAACCTACCTATATTAAAATACAAAGTCACAAAATATTTCTAGACACAAGCTAGTCTATAAATTTAATCAAACCGAACTTTGTAAAACACACTTACCACACAAAACGAATTAAGGAAAAATGTATATTCAACACGCCACAGGGAAAAGTTACGGAGAGGAACACGTAAACTTAGCAATAAATAATATAATTATAAAATGTTTTATTTTTGATTTTCACAAAAATTTTAATCTTCTTTTAGGAATGGCCGCTCTAAAAGAGCTAAAAATGAAAATAGACTTTTCAGACGAAACAGTTTACTTCGCCAAAAAAAGCATGCAATAAAATACTTACAGAATAACAAAGAATGTTTCAATACGACACAAACAGTGGACTTAATATTAGAACAGAACATTTAAACGACTCAAAAAAGGTATAAATAATTACAAAGATTTATTCGCCAATGACAAATCAGAATTTTTCCTGAAGTAGCATATTTAGGCCATATCATCTCTGAAAATGGAATCCCAATCCGGACAAACTAAAAGTAATTCAAGACTTCCCAATTCCAAAAACCAACAAGCAGATGATAAAGACTTATCGGCTACAACAGAAGTAGAAGGAGTCTTTGCTCATTATTTCATACACAAGGGGAAATATAAGAGTCTTCGCTCATATTACGAAACCAATGACAAAATGTTTAAAAATAAACGGCATAATAAACACTAACGACCCCGAATACTTAAAATGCTTCAACACATGCAAAAACTTACTGATGAACGAGCCTATACTAAAATACACGGTTTTTTCGAAAGAGTTTATTTTAACCACTGACGCTGGCAACGTAGCAACGGGAGCATTTCTAAGCCAAAAACATGACAATACAGGTTTACCAATAGCTTACGCCAGCCGCACCCTTAATTAAACTGAAACTCATCTGTTCACAATAGAAATGACATTGCTAGCAGTTGTGTGAGCTACAAAATATTTGAGACCGTATTTATCTGGTAGGAAATTTAAAATACTTTGCGATCACCGTCCACTTCAATGGTTATATGCCTAAAAGAACTGAATTCTAAATTATTAAGATGGCGACTCAAACTCGAAGAATACGACTATGACGTAACAGGGTGCCGAAAACAAAGCTGCGGATGTACTACAAGAATAGAAGTCAACATGAATGAAAAAGACGACATAGACGAAACAATCAAAGTACAATTGATTTAAATCGTCGGAATTCCCAACAGAATAGCCCAGGCATGGTCGAAATATTACAAGAATTAGAAAAGTCACTGCAGGAAGCCAACAGAAAAGACACTGAAAAAGAATCAACTTTAGCAAACGCACGTGATGACGATAGTGACATGGAAATGACGAACATGAAAATACAAATCGTTGACTAATAAATTTCAGTAAACAACAAATTATTCTCTCTTTAGCCAAATACAATCCCAGACCTACTAAAGTAATCAAATTATTCAACTCCAAGACTAGAATCTTGGCAGAGATTTCTGAAAACAAATTCGAGGAGGATGTAATTAAATTATAAGAGAATACATACAACCCAGAATAAAATATGCACTATACTTGAAAACAATTTTTATATTCCCTATACCTCTGCAATTATGCAAAACTTCAGCGAATCCGACATAATGTTCACCAAACCAAATTCACACAGCATCTATTGGACGTTCTGGACGTACAAGAAACCAAAGACATCATAGAGAACTATCATATTGGTAAAACCAACCATAGGGTTATTGACGAAACATATAGTAAAATACGAAAGACTTACTATTAGCGTAACTTGAAACAAGAAGTAAAGAAATACATAAATGTGATGTATGTCTAAAAGCTGAATACGAATGAACCCCTGTAAAACCCAAATTTAACCATACACCTACTGCCACTAGACCCCTTGAAATCAGACACATAGGCAATCATTGACTAGAATTGCTCAAGTATATAAATTAACATCTCTTCAAGGAATGACAAACTAATTGAACATTTTACACACTATGGACTGCCAAAAATAATATCTGGCAATGGACTGGAATTCATAATTCAATTGTAAAAGAACTCCTAAGCCTCCATAAAATAGACTTACATTTTATAAGTTCCCAACATCTAGAGTCGAACGGAGTGGCTGAAAGATTCCATTCAACCCTAATTGAACAGATCAGGATTCTAAACAATCAAACGAATTTAAAGAAGATGACACACAAAATAAAGTCAAATACGCCATACTAGCCTATAATAATACAGTACATTCTGTAACTAAATTTGAGATAGTACACTGTCTACAATCTTTGAGGACTCTAAGACCAAACAATTCTAATAATTTTTGGGAAATATCCAATCGAATCACCTCACCTTGTAGAATAGAAAATAAATTAATTTATTACGTCTTAGAGATCCCTATCTACAACCAACTTCCTGGAGAACTTCCAATTCAATCCTATCCGCAAAATGGACGAAAGTCAAAACTTAATTGCAAAAGTCAATAATTATGTAAAATTAGAAAACTGTGAGAAATAACAGAATTACTATTGTCAAAGAAATTATGTACCCGTAAATAAAATCGCAACTAACCAAAATATAAAGTTTTGTAAATTTTATAGAATAATGTTGTATTATAATGTAGAAAAGACAGAAAATTCGAATGCAGTTATAATTATAATTAAATAAAAAAGAAACATTATTGTAAAATGTAGAAATAAAGTACTGCATAAGCAAGTGAAGGGTGTGTACAAAGTAAAAATTGATAATAATTATAGTATATTACAAAATTATGAATTTAAAATTAGACAGATATAAAGAAATTTTATTTGATAATTTAGATACATTACAATTTAATGATTATTATTTCTCAAATAAAACAGTTGAACTAAAAGATTTATTAATATAAAAATTAAAGAAATTGTAACACTGATAAAAGAGGTTGACACTCCAATCCTTATAACTAGGCAAATTCTATTCTCTCGCTGACAATTGTATTTATATTTGTAGTAACTTGAAATTTAAACTATAAAAGAAAAACATTGTAGGAAAAGATGTTAAAGAAATAAATATTGAATTACGAGATGTAGGTAGCGCCATGAGGAAGCTCCCTTTTAAAAAGGGAGGAGTGTCATGAACTCTGTTAGATTAATGTTGTATTAAAACTGCAAACACAAGCAGATTATTATTTCATATAAAAACTACATTTTGTAAGAAAACATCAGACATTAGATAGTTTTGGTAAGGCCTGTTTATGTAATTCTTTGAAATAAAGTTTCTAAAAACTTAAGTAACGAATATGAACTTATATGTATGTGTGTGTTTGTGTGTACTTCAAGCTTTCCTTGTACTTACTAAGAAAACAGCTAGAAGCGCGCACAAACTAATAGACGAAGCTAATGACGTCAGAAGTTTTGGAAATAAATACAGGAATTTAGTGTGTACAGTTTTTCAGTGTGTAAACTGAATTTGCTCTGTTCAAGTCTGTGTTGTCACACTGTCTGACAAACGCATCCTGAAAATGGCTGAACGCCCGAAACCGGTCGATGACCACAAAATGAAGCAGGCTATCACAGAAAATGTCTTTTCATTTTATTTTCTGGCTGATTGTTCTATTCCAACTAAGATTTGCCTTCTTTGTTTAGTCACCGTTTTTTATCAATACCCCCGCCTCCCACACTAAAAACACTATAGGGTAATAGTGCTACTCTTATTAATCTATGGATGCAAAGTTGGACATTGAAATACTTCTAAATTTGATACAGTTTGTAGGATGTATGATTACAATCTGTGTTTATCAATATAACATTAGGATGACCTTTATTTCGAAGTTAAGAGATCTAAACTTCAACTCACCGCTATACCCAATGGCTACCCACCATTTTGTATCAAATGTACATATTAACACTACAAGTGGACAAGGAAGTAATGGCCTTAAAAAAGAATTTTTCCAAATAAAGTGCTTATTTTGCCAAGGTCGTTTTTTATAAATTTCATTTGCATAAACCACCATTTTTGTACAGTTAGAAGCAGGCAAACATTATTTCTCTGAATAAGAAAGATTAAATTATTTGAAATAAAAGTTAGGTACTTCAGTTTTACTTTTAAAGATAGGAATAATAGATTGATTAGTGATACTATCTAGCGGAGAGTAGGTTATTCAACCTTCAGCTGGTGGTAATATTTAAAGTTAAATGAATTTTTCAATTCACTTTCTCATTATAACTATATTAATTCATACACAAGTGGAATTTAGCATACTTGTTGAACTACTAAAATAGAAATTTCGTGGTAATTTTATAGTTAAAGAAGTTGTTTTTCATTTTCTGGCTGTTTGTTCTATTCTTACTAAGATTAGTCTTCATTGGCTGGGTTCACTGGTTGTACTAGATCCCAGGTTATATTTTTTACTTTCTCTTACTGTTAGTAAGAGGAAGTATTGTAATTTTAAATAGAACTATGCTCCATGTATTAGATTAGATTAGTAACGGGGGGGGGAGCCTCATTCCACTGCGACCTACAAGACGACGTCTATTGTGGGTGTATCCCTTTAAATTATAGCACAAACCCCAGCTTTGCCCTCCTAATCAATCCTAGCAAAGCTGAGGGCGGCTCCGTCATGAAGCTCACAGCTTCGGGATTGCCTGTCCCCAATTGAAGAAACGCCAGGCCGGCGCAGTCACAAAGGATGTGCGCCGGGGTTTCTTCCTCTGCCTTGCAGAATCGGCGTGTCGCAATATGCTCCATGTATTGCAGGAAGATGTTTTCATTTTCTGGCTGTTTGTTCTATTCTTACTGAAATTTGCCTTCTTTGGCAGGGTCACATTTTGTCAAGATATTAGGAGAGCTTTTTATTAAATAATAAAAACTGTAGATTCTAATTAATTATTTGCGTCAAGCATGGGGAAGTACAGATATGAACTGATACAATATTTTAATTTTTAATTAACCATTCTTTGTATATGTTCTTTTCTTCTGTACTCTAGCTACTTATATAATCTTTCGGGAACTAATTGTAATCTCTGTTTTTTATTTTGTTTATACTTGTGATCAATGTAATTTCTGCGTATTCTAGTTTTTTTTTTCAAATAACGGATTTACTCATTAACCTCCGCCAGGCGGATAAATTTCATGCCGTACAATACTTAGTGTAATATGATCAAATATAGTATATTATTATTATTACATTATTCTGGTAACTTCATTTCCAGTTAACCAATCTTGTTTTCATTGGAATACAAGCTACATATTTAATGTACCTTAATAACTCGATTGTATGGAAGATAGAAGACTTCAGGCTAAACTGCAGAGATCTATCTTTGAATCGAAGAGACAGGTTTTCTCCAAAGTTCCTATCGGAATTTGATCAGAAAGGATGCATTAAAAACACATCATTTTATCTCCAACAATAAACGAGAACAGTGGAATGCACCCATTAAAACTGATACGAAGTACCTAGGGATTACCTTGGATACCAAGCTGACCCGGAAACCACATGTTGAATCTTAGCTCATGCAGGGGAAAACAGACTGAGATTACTTCGTCGTATCACAGGAGTCAAATGGGGAGCGTCCAGGGTCAAAAACATATAAGAGCTATACGTTTAAGGCCAACACTTGAGTATGGACAGGAGCTATTAGTTACCGGGCCATAGAGTCTAATATCTACCTCAGACAAAGTACAAAACAAAGGCTTTCGAATTATATGAATCTGAATGTGGCCAACAAAAAGAAAGACTAACACTTCGATATATTGCACTCCAAACCATTGGCGATCGATATCTAAGAAGTAAATGGCCTCACTTTTATACTAATGGATACCTAACCCCAACGGGGAATCAGGGTCGGGGGTTTATTCAGCGGTGTTCGAATTATCAATAGCAGCGGGAGAACTCTCTATAAACTACAACGCTAAGATCCCAGCAGTAAAGCTGGCACTGGATAATCTACATTGACTTGCGAGCCACAATAGCCCCTGGTGTCACCTGTTTCTCCTAAGTCAGCATGCTAGCTGCAAAGCTAAGCGCAACCACCTGCTTATAGAAGGATGGGTGCTGACGTACCAATGGGATTCCTCATTGGGCTTGAAGGAAACCAGAAGGCAAATTCTCTGGCGAAGAACGGAGCAAAAATGAGCCAACCTTGTAATCCTCTCGGCTTCAAAACTGTGTACTCTCGCTTGAGAAGAAATAAAAAAAAATCTGGTGTAAAACACTCACACAACTTTCTCTTACTCCAGTTCTCAAAATTATAATTGACAAATTTTACATTTTAGTACCAAATTTATTGAAATTCGTGGAAAACTGAAAAAACTGTTCAGTAAAAGCGCACTTCCGGTTTACAAATTTCCTTGAAACTCGGAATTTTGGCCATCTATTTATTTCTAATTAATTTTGTTTGGATGATAGAATTATATAATTAACTATGTATGATAGCACTTTAGAGAAAAACGTAACTCCACCCCTCCCGTAAAAGTGCCCTTAAATGAATTTTTCCAGAGAAATGTTTTAAATAAAAGTTGTAGATCTTTGTATGTTTAGTTTAATAAGTTTCAAGAAAATTGTCGGAGCCATTTTTGAGAAAATTGCGAAAAAATCATTTAGTAAACGCACTTCCGGGTGTCCGATTTTTTCCAACTCGGAATTTCAACAACATACCTATTTAATTCTAATTAACATATTTGACTAAATTGAGATGACAAAATTGTCTAATAAACTGAAATAGCACTTTAGATGGAAACCTATCCCCACATCTCCCACATTACTGCCCTTAAATGAAGTTTCCCAGAGAAATATTTCAAATAAGAGTTGTAGCTCGTTGTATGTGTAGTTGATATTCCAAGTTTAAAGAAATCGTCGCAGCCATTTTTGAGAAAAACGCAAAAAAGTAAAAAAAACAAATTTTAAAGTGGTACTTCCGGTTGAGGAATTTTGTCAGATAACGTACAGTCAGATGCCAAGGTGATTCCTGAAGGGAATATCAAGTTTCGACTTCCTGCGGTTTTTCATTTTTGGACTATGCACATACACACATACAGACACAAAAAAACAATTTTTTGGACTCAGGGGACCTCAAAACGGATATTTCCGGTGAAAACTCGATATCGAAAATTTAACACAAATAAATACTTTCTTTTACTCCTAGTAAGAGAAAGTAAAAAGCAATGTTGAAAGAGTGCACCAATCCATAGCCCATGGGAAAAGTTGGGCCAGTTGATGGAACAGCCACTACCATATTATTAGACACGTAAGTGAGAAGTGGCAAAGTCTAGAGCAGCCACAGGCCACGACTTCCCAGGCCATCTCCACCGCACTGTGGTATTGAAGTAACCGATTTGTCCTCTTTACCATCAAGAAGATATGATGAACCACCTTTCTACTTGCTCTGGACGACGTAGCGCCGAATGCGCCACCAATGATCCTTATTTTTTATTTAATAAAATTGACTGGACTGTTGGATTACGTCTTATGGCCTAAAGGACCCTAGAATCAGGCGTAAAAAAAAAAAATATATCTTTGTAAAGTTTAAGAAGAATTGTTGGAGCGATTTTCGAAATAATTCGAAATAACAGTAAACTTTGGAAGCCAATTGAGGTCTTATGTTGGGAAGGAAGATGCATAAGGAAATTTATTGGCACATTATCTGTTCTGTCATATTATCTACCCGGTATAAAAATAATAATTTTGCTAATGATCCAGCCAGTCCTAAAGTCAATAAAATTAAACTGTTACCACAGATGTTCATTTGAATTACAATACCTTTTGTTACGATATACTCTAATTATTATATTGTTTTAATTGGCCTTTATAAATATGTTCCAAATTTCTATAAGTAAATTAGTTTCCTTACTGTCAAACTTTGAACACATTGTAAGTAATTAAGATCAATTTTTTTGAAAACAATTTTCTATTGAATGTAAAACAATATTATTTAATACATGTTTACTATCTGTTGCTGCTAAAAGATCATCATTCGTGTTAAGTTATCGAGATTAATTTTTCACAGGAAATTAAAGTTTTGAGGTCCTTCAGCAGGTCGCCGTAGTTCTTAGGTTTGTATATTACGTCACTGTGACTCAAAACCGGAAAATCCCAAAAAGTTGAAACTTTATTTCTATTTAATCCTGTCAGGGAACTGGTACTAAGATTCGGTTCAAAATCACTCAACCAAACGTAAACTATCGCCATGTTCTTTAAAAATGATTCCAAAGATTTTTTACTTTCTATCACTTCCTCTAGTAAGAGGAAGTATTGTAATCGTGTCAAATTTTCGATATCCAGTTTTCACCGGAAATATCTGTTTTGAGGTCCCCTGAGCCCCAAAAAATTGGTTTTTAGCAAATGGTCTGTGTGTATGTATGTATGTCTGTGTGTGTGTGTAGGTGTGTGAATGTGTGCGTGTGTGTGTGTGTGTGTGTGTGTGTGTGTGTGTGTATGTATGTATGTGAACAGCATAGCTCAAAAACGAAAAAGCATAGAAAGTTGAAACTGGATATTCCGTTTAGATATCACCATGCGAACTGACAGTACATTATCTGTCAAAATTCCTCAACCGGAAATACCACTTTATGGTCCTAACGATTTTCTTGAAACTTCTTATATAAACTACACATACAAAGATCTACAGCTTTTATTAAAACATTTCTATGGGAAAATTCATTTATGGGCACCTTATGGGGAGGAGTGGGGTTATGTTTTTCTCCAAATTGCTATCATAGTTGATTATACAATTCTATCATCCAAACAAACTTAATTAGAAATAAATAGATGGCCGAAATTCCATCATGTTTCAAGAGAATTAGTAAACCGTAAAAATGGACAGTTTCCGACGAATTTCATTAAATTTGGTAAACAAACTATAAAATTTATCAATTATAATTTTTAAAAACTGGAATAAGAGAAAGTTGTGTGAGTGTTTCACACCAGTTTTTTTTTTTTTTTTTTAATTGGCTAAATCAAGTAATAAAGTTCTAAACTTTCACTTACTTTACATTTCCGGGACTGCTTTGCACGATAATAAAATGTTTTGCGAAAATTTGGATGAAAACCGGAAATACCATCTTCCTGTCGGATTTCTACGTATTCCCCCATTTTCTGCATATTTCTTTTAAACGGTTTCATTTAAACTTGCGATACCAAACAAAGGTCTACCGCTTTAATTTCAAACATTTTTCCGGGGTTCTTGTGTTTTGTTGGAGACAGACCTCCTCTTTCTCACATGTATCGCTACCAAACGGTGTTCGGTGCAACTAAATATTTAATAAAAACTCCAACTGTTCAATTAAATCTGTGAGAATTGATGTGTATCTGTGTGAATGCGAAAATATTGTGGCTGTTTCAGAGAATTTTTTTTTTTTTTTATCATACTCCTAATAAGAGGAAGTATTGTAATCGTGTCGAATATTCGATATCGAATTTTCCTCGGAAATATCCGTTTTGTACAAAAAAGGTTCCCTTGAGTTCAAAAAAGTGGTTTTCAAAAAAGGGTGTGTGGGTGTGTGTGTGTGTGTGTGAACAGCATAGCTCAAAAACGAAAAACCGTAGAAAGTACAAACTTGATATTCCGTTTAGGTGTCACCATGGGATCGACTGTAGGCTATCTGTCAAAAAAATATTTGTAATTTAATTTTTATTTTATTTTTTTTACTTTACTACTTCTTTACTAGTTGTTTTTTTTTACTATTTTGCAATTTTCTCAAAAATGACTCCAACGATTTTCTTGCAACTTCCTATAAGAACTATACATACAATGATGTACAACTTTTATTTAAGACGTTTCTCTGGAAAAATTCATACAATGGCACTTATAGGGGAGGGGTGGGGGTTATGTTTTTCTCTAAAGGGCTATCGCAGTTGCTTATACAATTCTATCTTCCAAACAAAATTAATTAGAAATAAATAGATGCCCAATATTCCGAGTTTCAGGAAAATTAGTAAACCGGAAGTGCGCTTTTACTGAAAGTTTTTTCACTTTTCGACGAATTTCATTAAATTAAACCATAAAATTTGTCAATTATCATTTTGAGAAGGTTGTGTGAGTGTTTCACACCAGATTTTTTCTCTCAGAGTGCGTATATACTCACACGAACATTCAAAGTATCTCCTTATTACCGATAGGCGCTGAAAATAGTAGTTCAGTGAAAATTCCATTTCAAAACCCAATACGAATTCAACAGTTTTAGTAATTTCAAGTAATTTATAAAAAGTGAATGTAAATTTACTTATTAATGTTTACTATTATGGTTTACTTATTAAAGTTGGCCGAGGATTGATGGAAGTAGATCACTCACTTTAAAAATTTAAATGCATTTGTTTGTTTCAACCAAAACGAGGTATTGTTAAAAGTTACAACACCTGAAATTCAGCGTTAAATACAAACATTTAATCGAGATTAAACAAATAAAAAGATAATTAAAAAAATAAAGTAAAAATTACTTCCAAAACGGAAAAAATCTAATTTTTTGCGAAAAGTCAAACATTCAAAATGTTTTCTGGGATGTCTTTTTTAAAATATTGGAATAACTTAGAAAAAATACAATAGTAAAATATAATACACCAATATATTTGAATCCAAGAAATAAATGAAGTAGTATACTATCCAGATCATTTAATTTTTTACGTTCTTTATAAGTTTTACATTTCTCTGTGTTGAGAAATTGCGGATGAGCGGGCGAAAGAGATTGGTAACAGTGAGAGGTAGCGTAAAGGAAGGATATTGTTGTCGTAAGGGCACGTTTTTAATGGCGATACTATTGGTCATTTCTTGGGAAAAATGTGCGTGTTCTTTAAAGAGGGAAATAAACGTATTTAACTGTGCGTTGGATTAGATTGTGGTTATATTGTTTGTATTTGCCTGAACATACGTATTAATATTAATAAACTGAGTGTTTCCAAATTACTATGTGTTTTGTAATATCCAACCTCATTTATGAGTATTAGTTCAAAAAATAAATTAATAATAATATTATATTTATTTAAGAATGCATTTATTTTTTCCACTTGAAGTCGATGGTTGACTAAACAATTTCTTATCTCCATTTACTTCTATCTGGACAAGATAAATTTCTATCTCTTAATATCAAGTACTAGGCAACATGGTTTTCTTCCGGGTCGATCAACTGTTACTAACTTGTTGTTGTTTCAAAATTACATACTTGATTCCTTTGCTGAAAACTCTCGTGTTGATGCCATTTATACCGACATTACTAGAGTATTTGATCAAGTGAATCATAACATTCTTATCCATAAACTACAGCATTATGGATTTAGTGGAAACCTTCTAAACTAGGTTTTCCGATTATTTAACGAATAGAACGCAGATTGTAGAAGTAAACAATTCATGTTCTTACAACATAAAAGCTGCTTCAGGCGTTCCTCAGGGCTCACATCTTGGTCCATTTCTTTTTCACTTGTTCATTAATGATGTTGCTTCTACTTTTTCTGATGTTGAATTTCTCATCTATGCTAACGATATCAAAATTTTTTTAAAAAATTCTACCCTAAATGATTGTATCGATTCTTCAGATTAATCGAACTATTTTTTTTTATGAATGGTGTGCCAACAATGGTCTTTCCCTGAATCATAACAAATGTATCCATATCTCTTTTTCTAAACAGTCTGAATAATCGAGAATGATGAATATTACAAACCAATTGCTAATGGATATCTTTCTTAGTACACTGAAAGAAATAAACAATCATTTTTCAAATCTCTAATGATGACGAATATTTTTAACGAATGTTTGTAATTTAATTTCTTTGTTTATTATTTTTTGTCACACATATAATTCCATTAGTAAAGAACCTTATTTTATCGTTGTGCAATTAATCATTCTATATTGAATAGATTTAGATATTTTTAATATTGTTTTGTATTTTATATATTGTATTTCGAATTTTCATTTTATTTTTATATGTTGTTATATTCTTTAATTGACCCTACTATACTTATAGAAGGGCTTCTTTGCCCATTAATCGTAAATAAATAAATAAATATAACGACGATATACACACAACAGATTTGAATTTTAATAGTTTATGAAATCGTACGATACCCAAAATTTAATTGGTAAAAATTACTTTATTATTAATTATTAAACATTCTATGATTGAAATGTATCGATTTTGTTACATTACACTTTTCACCATAAAACATTTTCAATGTTGCAAGTCTCTACAGCTCATTGTCCGGTGATGGCCAATGTTGTTTATAGCGAGAGAACACTGTCCGGAGGCAGTGCCTGAAAAGGCTCCGGGCGCCAAAGACCATAGATGTTGAAACACCTTAAATTAAAAAAAAACAAACATCCAATAAATAAAAGAATAGGAACTCCAAAAATATCTTTATCTACAAATTTAGTACACCCACTCCGGAATTAAAATCACCCACTATAAAATATTATAGTTTCAAATTCTTCAATAATATTATTTAACCAATTTGTGAATGCTCCCTGACATAAATCATCACAAAATTCATGATTTTAGTATATTAAACCTATAATTAACGGGAAAGAGCCAATAAAAGCTGCAAAGAAGAACCAACCACATATTGGTGCAACTTATAAGATTATACTTTTCTATTCAGATAACATATCTCCATTACCTCTAAATCTAAAATAGTTTTTAATTGCACAAGTAAAAGCAGATTTTTGGTGCAAAATAAATTTACGATTTGCTAATTAATTGGATAATGCAAATTAGGTTATCAGACAATGGCCGAGTTCGCATAAACAAATAATTTTAAAGCTATTCAATATTTCAAACTGACTGGCCTGAAAATTAAACAAAAATTTAATGCCTAACATTTTCCAAAACGGTATCTCCACATCTTGGAGTTACAAGCTGTTATTCACCGGCACATAATTCTTGGTGTGTCCTCTAGCAATCTTGTTTCATGCAGAGTTGTTACCCTGAAGCATTTAAATTTAAATAAATTTATCACAAAACTTTTCAGTTTTCATTTCCAAGAGTTCAGCCTATATAAAATATCAAGTGATTATTCAAAACACTCCATTAGTCAAACAGACTTTGCTGAAAGTTCTGTATTGAAGAAAACACTTCTAGTATGTTAGCTATCTATTTCGCGTTGTCTATCGAAATGTGCTCCTATAATCTTATTACCACTTATAATAACTAAAACTATGCTCCCTAATCCGAAAACACCTCGTTTTATAGGTCTCATTCTCGCCACCATCCTCAGTCGGTGTGACTGTTTTGTATGTCGCTTTCCGCATTCGCTTTTCACCGAATAGGCCTCGCCAATAAATATTTTATATTAAAAAAAAGAAGAAGAATGGATTCTGTATAATGTTTTCTCAATTAGTACATAAATATTAAAACAGTATTCTTGCAATTAACTGAAAGAGGGCACTTTACATTCTTTATTGTATAGCCAATGAGAGCAATGACAACATTAAGAGTGCTACTGGCTGTCTGCTGTGCGGCGTACTGCATCCTGGCTGAGGATGTCACCGTGCCAGCCAATGGGGAACTAAAGCTAATGCCAGATCAAAAGGCGGGAGGCCGTCTGGAGGGTCAGTGGAAAATCTCCACTCCAGATCATTATTATCTTATCGTTTCTTGCGGATTATGGGTAAATTTCAACATTTTTTTTTTATATTTAATAGTTTGTATTACAAATATTTTTAGACTAATCTAGTTAAGATCATCATGAGTCAAGAACAAAGCCTACATCTGGGATTTCAACCCTTACAGCGTTTTACTTTGTATTAATCGTGTCTGATTTTCGTGTCTCGTAAGAGTTTGTTCCATCAAGTTCAGTAAGAGAATTGTCTTCCATTTACAAAGTCTCTGTAATAAAAATACATACACACTCATGTATTAAAAAATATTTTAATCCACAGAAGCACTTTAAATGATATCTGCTTAGAATCATGTAATTAAATAATTTTATGGTCAAACAATTGTCATTATCTTTTCTAAATTTCCAACTACCACTGGGTAAAATGAATATGATGTTTCTTTTACATTTTAATGTTGCTTTACTTTAAACTTCTCTGTGGAATGTTCAATTAAGGGGAATGAAGACCCACGACCCACTTCTTCAGGGACCCACATCTCCACCAAATCAACTCACTCACTCATACTTATATATTGCACTTGTTTCAGACGATTATATGGTCACTATAGTGACCCAAGAGGACACTATATCTCTTTTAAACCATCGGTAGATGTGGCCCATCTTATATTGTAGATAATTTTAGTGAGGTTTGTTTAGGATAACCGGGTAAATAAATTTATCACTTGCTGAAGGTACAATAATAACTGATGTAAATTATAATGAATATGTACGGGAAACCAGAGAATAAAACAAAGCAGATCATAGTCAATGAAGAACAAATACTTAAATAAATACAAGCAGAAAAGTAATATTGAACTTAAAGTATTAAAATTTACCAAAATATCAAGGAACAACAGTGCAACTGAAATAAATATTTATATTACTAATAGAGGTAGGAATTTCCAGCGATTTATGCACTATTAGTCACAGTAATAGGCTTAATAATCGGTAAAAATTACTTTATCATTAATTATTAAACATTATAACATTATTAAACAAGTTTTGCGTATATATATCACAAATACAGATTCCAACTATCACAACTATGGGGGAAAGGAAGAAAATTAACTCCCATCCCTAAGGAAGTCGTGTAGAAGATGAGAAGAAGTTAGGTCCCGCCCTTCTGTTGCTTCAAAACCTTCACTGGATTTCTTGCCAGTGTTGGCCTTACTTGGTCAAACCAACAATTACCTCCAAAAAGTCCATTGCAATATGGGCGAAATGTCTGTTTATACAAAGGTTTACAACAAAACAGAAATACTAGAGTTTTTCTAAAATATATTCACCAGTATGTTTTATACAATATAAATCAGTATGTTTTGTAATTTTGCAGTCGAGCGCCAGTGGAACATGTAAAGATAAAATATTAATAACTCAGGGCGGCAAAACAACCGAAGTTTGTGGGGAAGGTAAGAATTCATTCTACGTTCAACAGGACACAAATCTGAACACAGCAGAAATAATTATTTTAACTAATACACCAGACGCAAGAGCTATGTGCACCGTTTATTCTGCTGAAAAACCTAAAGAGGAAAACACTTTCTAATTATAAAAAATATTAGCACTTTGTTTTGTTGAATTTGCTGACAACCAGCATAAAATGATAATTTTTAACTTAAATATGAAAACATCATCAGCAGTAGATATATTGTGTTGGAATTTAGATGTTAAGGTTTATGTAATATAAACTTTGTTTTAATATTTCAAACAATTTATAATAATAATAAAGATTTAAAAAAAAATACATTTTAATTTTTAATTCCTTTTAGTTCCATCAATGTGGCCCAGCGTTGTTGAGGATAAGAATACAAATGGATACCACTTTTATTTTTTTGTAATTTTTGTTTTGAAGGTTAACAAACAACTGATACCTTAACTTAATTTCGGCTCAGCTACTTCAAAAGTAAACTATCTTGCATTGAAAGTATCTATTCTATATAAATAAAAAGTAAGACAGTTTTGTTCCGTTGATGGTCACAATTTTTTCCATATTTTTGTTGATATTGCAAGTTTGGGATTTTCAAGCGGCTTGAAACATGGGACACATTATTTTCTTACTCTACTAATTGTTGGGCGTCAAAAGCGACAGGGAGGCGGAGCTCTCTCCTGGGGGTTTGCGTCAACTTTTTAGATCTGACTTTGATTAAAAATGAAAATCTGGTGTGAAACACTCACACTACTTTCTCTTACTCCAGTTCTCATAATAATAATTGACTAATTTTATAGTTTGTGTACCAAATTAATTCAAATACGACGAAAACTGAAAAAACTGTTCGGTGAAAGCGCACTTCCGGTTAATTAATTTCCTTGAAACTCTGAATTTTGGCCATCCATTTATTTCTAATTAATTCTGCTGGGATGATAGAATTGTATAATCATCTATGATAACACTTTAGAGAAAAACATAACCCCACCTCTCACCTAAAAGTGCCATTAAATGAATTTTCCTAGAAAAATGTTTTAAATAAAAGTTGTAGCTCTTTGCATATGTAGTTGATATATCAAGTTTGAAGAGAATCGTCTGAGCCATGTTTGATAAAATCGCGAAAAAGTGGAAAAATCATTTAGTGAAGTACTAAAGTAAATGCACTTCCGG